>VZSC01017937.1:175563-208474 GCA_013398225.1 Steatornis caripensis | reverse complement strand
GGGTTACGAGGTGCTGACCATCCGTGCTACTGACGGCGATGCCCCAGCCAATGCCAACATGCTTTACCGCCTGCTGGAGCCAGGAGCTGGTGATGGGGTCTTTGAGATTGACCCACGCTCCGGGGTTGTGAGGACTCGCGCCCCGGTGGACCGCGAGGAGGTCTCCGAGTACCATCTGGTGGTGGAAGCCAACGACCAGGGCAAGGATCCAGGACCACGCAGCGCCACGGCTATGGTGCACATCACTGTAGAGGATGAGAACGACAACTATCCTCAGTTCAGCGAGAAGCGCTACCTGGTCCAGGTGCCGGAGGATGCCCCGGTGAACAGCCAGATACTGCAGGTACAAGCCACAGATCGGGACCGAGGCAGCAATGCCCAGGTGCACTACAGCATTGTGAGCGGCAACCTGAAAGGCCAGTTCTACATCCACTCTTTCTCCGGTGCCATCGACCTGATCAACCCTCTGGATTATGAGACTATTCGGGAGTACACGCTCCGGATCAAAGCCCAGGACGGGGGCAGGCCTCCCTTGATCAACTCCAGTGGCATGGTGTCGGTGCAAGTTGTGGATGTAAATGACAACGCCCCCATCTTTGTGAGCACTCCCTTCCAGGCCACAGTGCTGGAGAATGTTCCTCTGGGCTACTCGGTGCTGCACATCCAGGCCGTGGATGCTGACTCCGGGGAGAATGCCCGACTGGAGTACAAACTCATAGAGATGGCACCGTCTGCCGGAGGTGCTCCTGTAGCAGGTGACTCTGGGTTCCCTTTTCAGATCAACAACAGCACAGGGTGGATCACAGTGGCTGCAGAGCTGGACCGAGAGACTGTGGAGAACTATCACTTTGGGGTGGAGGCCAGGGACCATGGGGTGCCGGTCATGACCTCCTCAGCCAGCGTATCCATCACTGTCCTGGACGTGAACGACAACAACCCCACCTTCACAGAGAAGGTGTATCACCTCAGACTGAACGAGGACGCAGCTGTGGGCAGCAGTGTCCTGACCCTGACAGCAGTGGACAGGGATGTTAACAGCGTTGTGACTTACCAGATCACCAGTGGCAACACCAGGAACCGTTTTGCCATCACCAGTCAGAGCGGAGGGGGCCTGATCACACTGGCCTTGCCCCTGGATTACAAGCAGGAAAGGCAGTATGTGCTCACAGTCACTGCCTCTGACGGCACTCGCTTTGATACCGTCCAGGTCTTCATCAACGTCACAGATGCCAACACGCACCGCCCAGTCTTCCAGAGCTCCCACTACACAGTGAGCGTCAGCGAGGACAAGCCCATCGGCACCTCTATTGTCACCATCAGTGCCACCGATGAAGACACGGGGGAGAACGCGAGAATTACTTACATTTTAGACGATAACATCCCCCAGTTCCGCATCGACCCTGACACAGGCACCATCACCACCCTGATGGAGCTGGACTATGAGGACCAGGCCTCCTACACGTTGGCCATCACAGCTCACGACAACGGCATCCCGCAGAAATCGGATACCACCTACGTCGAGATCCTCATCCTGGATGCCAACGACAATGCACCCCGCTTCCTGCGCGACCGCTACCAGGGCTCGGTTTTTGAGGATGTGCCGCTCTCCACCAGTGTCCTGCAGCTGTCTGCCACCGACCGTGACTCAGGCCTCAACGGCCGTCTCCTTTACACGTTCCAAGGTGGTGATGATGGAGATGGAGACTTCTACATCGAACCTACTTCTGGGGTGATACGCACACTGCGCAAGCTGGACCGCGAGAACGTGGCTGTCTACAGCCTGCGGGCCTTTGCTGTGGACAGGGGCAGCCCACCGCTGAAAGCCTCTGTGGATATCCAAGTGACTGTGCTGGACATCAACGACAACCCCCCTGTCTTTGAGAAGGATGAATTTGACATCTTTGTGGAGGAGAACAGCCCCGTGGGCTCTATTGTGGCACGGATCAGTGCAGCTGACCCCGATGAGGGGACCAACGCACAGATCATGTACCAGATTGTAGAGGGGAACATCCCCGAGGTCTTCCAACTAGACTTGCTCAACGGAGACCTCACAGCCCTAATGGACCTGGATTACGAGAGCCGGACAGAGTATGTGATTGTGGTGCAGGCCACTTCAGCCCCTCTTGTGAGCCGGGCAACAGTCCACATCCGACTCCTGGACCAGAACGATAACCCTCCCGTGCTGCAGGACTTCCAGATCCTCTTCAATAACTACGTGACCAACAAGTCCAACAGCTTCCCCTCTGGCGTGATTGGCAAGATCCCAGCTCATGATCCCGATGTGTCTGACAGCCTGGCCTACACCTTTGTGCAAGGCAATGAATTAAACTTGCTCCTTTTGGACTCCGTCACTGGGGAACTGAAACTCAGTCGCGATCTGGACAACAACAGACCCCTGGAAGCCCTTATGAAAGTATCGGTGTCAGGTAAGCAAGCGTTCGGGGTTCATAAAGCACGTAATTCTGCTTGTCAGACCAGTATGGGGGCATGGGCTGAAATAACCCACTTGCAATTTAGTGCGCAGCTTTCGGTTTCCTGAGGCAGCAGTTTATCTGTGAAATATTTGGAGAGGAACCACAAAAATGTATCAAGCCCCTGTGCTGTGGATTGAAGTAGTGCATTAAAGTTGTTTAGTAAACGTGGATCACAAGGGTAAATAAATACTAGTGTGCGTGGAAGGGTATATACTCCCTCAGTTGAGGTGGTACCATGGCAGAAACTCTTCTGATGTGGTTGCATAAAGGTAGTAAGCGATGTAACTTGCAAAGATGTAGGGAATGCACACGTATCTGTAATGCCGTCTCCCCTCCTTCTTTTTTTTTCCTCTTAAAAAAACGCTCAAAAACGTGAAGTTGAGATTTGGTATCTCTGCTCTTTTAGCAACAAAACACGTTTATTCCCTTCTGCGTACCGGGAGGTTTGGCTGGTAGATCCTTAGGCGTCAGACCACTTCGCTGCTGGTGTGGCCCTGGTGGATGTGGCGCTGGCGGAGCTGCACTCGTTTGCACGGCTGATGTGCGTTCTTATGGGAAATGGCAACTCGGGAAGCAATGAGTTACGGCTGTGTAAGAGCTGTGTAATGCGGGTGATTGCACTGGAGTTGCTTCAGTCAAGCTAGGGACAGGTGCTGGCCAAATACAGCCCCAAAATCAGTGCTGTTGCGGAGAGGGAGAGGGAAGGGTACTGTCCCACTAACTTCCTCAGAGAATTTGTGTCTCTGTGTGCATGAGGACTGTTTGATGTCGTCCAATATAGACTTTTATATGAGTACATACCTGCTTTTAGGATATGTATTCTTTTTCTGCTCGGTTTCTTGTTTATCGTGGAATTACTTTTTATGCCTCTAATTGTGGCATCAATCATGCAATGAGTAATTTCCTCTGCAGGTGCCACTCTATAAAGTTTACTGTGGACCTGATCCCACACTTGTATTGACTTTCATAGGTTTAACCAGATACATTCCTTGCTGCCTCTCTCTGCAACCTAAAACTAATATTTGTATTCCTTTTGCAAAAAAATAGCTGAAAGTTTTAGGTACATAAAAGGACATTTTTCAGATGATTGTAGTAAAAAAAAAAAAAACAATGATCAAACTGGCATAATCCTGGCAGCGCTTGTTTTACTCTTAGTAGTCATGGCGTGCAGCAGGGCCTTGGGGGAGCGAGCCGTGCTCTGCCTTGTGTTTGCATGCTTGAGGTCCTTTTTGCTTCAGGAAAATGAAAGTGATATTAACTGGGCTGACGGAATTTACTGTGGTGTATCACCTGACAAGCCACTCCTGGTTCTTCCAAAATGCTGGGGGGCAGCTAATGTGGTAACAAATGCCGTTTCCATGTCCTGTGAGGACTTGCAGAAAAAAACAGACAGTTGGCTTGTGACCTTAAAGAAAAACATTTGGATTAAGGTGCAGGTGATTGCATGGTCACTGTCCATCTGAACGAGTAGCTCTTTATCTGGTAGCAGAGGATAAGAACTCGGAGCGTGAAGCTTGGAACAGTTGTTTCGTTAGACTAGATGAAGAGTGTGTTCAGAACAGAAAAATGCATGACATGAACTACTGCTTTCTCAATCTAATGATTTACGCCGTTTAAGTGGATGAAATCTCAGGTGGGAATGAAGACCTCTGTTTTCTTAAGTAACAGGAGCTTGATCATTCCAGCATCGTTTTCATGTTTTGCGGAGGTGTGAACTTTGAAACTCTGCGGCAGTGTTGATCAAAACTGGCAGTCTGTGGCATGTCTTGAGATACTTCAAAGATTAAAGCTTTTTATGGGTAGGGATTTAAAATAATTTTGACGAGCACTGAACTCCATTTGACGTTAGTTTGGAGAAGTTCGGTGTTTGGAAATTGAAAGGGCGGAGTTTGGCAGTGTGTGATTAGTCCAGGAAAGTCTCACCTGCCTGCTTTCTCTGGTTTATCTGATGCAGTCTTTAAAAGAAAGAGAAGGAGCTGAGACAGAAGTACTCTACAGGGTTATCTCTTAAGTGTTGCAGAATAGCTGCAAATCATCTGCTAAAATGACCTGCCAGTTAGCTGAGAAAGGTGTCTATGGAGTAGCCATTAACCTCTCAACCCAGACAAAGGGAAAAGCCCTGCCGTGCTCAGGGCTGTTTTTCAGGTCAGGGAAGGATTGGCGCTCTTTATGAACTTGGGGAATTAGATCGATGTGTGAGTCGGAAGTAACGCTGCTGCTCTGAAAATCTTATTTCCACCTGGCGATGTGTTGTGCTGTGGAGGCGCGTGAGTGTGTGCGATGCTAGCGAGGAGCCACGCTACGCAGCTGAATTACTTTGAGACTTTGATACTTGGCTAAAACCAGCATTCTTTCATTTGATTTGGGGATTATTCAAATAAGCACGATAATTTTGGCCTTCTGCATGTAAATAAAACTTTTAAGAACCATGAAAACCAAGCAAATGGAGATAATCTGCTTCGTAAAACCCAAGAACAGCACACTTGGTGTTTAAAACTTACTGTAACAGTGTAAATGTCATCAGAAGCTACGTGGGATGGTGAGCAGCCCTGGGCAAGCTCGGCTCGTGCGTAGCTCTGCCTTCGCCCTGGTGCTGTGGTACCGGCCTGGCTGTGCCCCCGCAGCCGGTGGGGAACCCACCCACCCAAGCGGAGGAGGGTGCTTTGGATGGGGAGGGAGCTTTTGAAGTCAGTCTCTTTTGAAGTGAATCTTTCTGGGTGCCCCTCTGCCTGTGCCGGTCTCAGGGAGCGGTCTGAGTGAACAAACCAGGCCCCTTTTGGATGAAACTAATCCAGATGTGCTCCAGGGGTCCTTTAAAAAGACACGTTCTCCTTTTCCCTTTGAACATTCAAGACTTTCCTACAGAAAGGCAGAGCTTCGCCTTATGTTCCCAGGCCTGCACATGGTGTTGTTAGGTTTATGTTCTTTTACCAACTGGGGTGAAATCTGGGCCCTGCTGAAATCCTGCCCTTGCTTTCCAGGGGGGCAGGGTTTTACTCTGGGCTTCTGAAACAGGTGGTCAAGAGTAGGTCAGTCTGTGATTTCTTAGTGTTGCTAATAAATATATGGCTTAAATTGACAGGATTGTTAAAAATGATTACTTTTTATCCACAGCAATGTTAACGATAATGTTAAATTGGGGTTTATTTGGTCAAAAAATAGGTTAAACATTGCACAAGTCACGTTGTGTTTGCCCATGTCAAACATTATACCGTGCTGGAGGGGAAGGCTGGTTCTAGCCTGAAGTTTGCACAACTGTTGCACAAGTTTGTCTGGGTATCACATTGCAGACGCTGCTGGCACCTGCTTGGCTGTGCTGCCACAAGTAGTCCCACTTATCATCAGCAACAGCTCGCTGGGATACAATAGATGTGTGTGCAAACTGCTCTGGGAACCCAGCCTAATTCACCAGTGCAGACAAAACCCGACCTGACCGTATGCTACAGCTTTCGACTAGTCCGCATAAATGTAAAATATCATGGTGTGACACACAGTTTTGGGAAGGTAGTGCTCCTCAGGAGAGCTGGTTTCCGCAGTGAGGGATAGACACCCAAGCGTTTTTGAGGGCATGAGCTCAAGTATCGCCTTTTACATTTCTTTGGCTCTGAATCGCCAGTGGCATTCAGTGAGATTATTGACTATCAGCAAATACAAATTAAGATAGAGCTTGTTTGTGCTGCAATAAACTTGGGATTCTTACTCATTGTTAAAGCTTGTTAAAGGATCTTCATTATTATTGTAATTTAAAAGTCATTATGCTAATGATCCTGGATCTCTGCTCTGTGCCTTCTCCATTAAGTGTATCAGAAGATGCAGTACTTTGGTTCAGCCCTGTTGGTAACGGTTAGGCCACAGCTGTGCCCGAGATGCAAGGCATTGGCAGGTAAAGATTGGAGATTGAAGAGAAAAAAGAAACTCGAGGGAAAAGGCATCTCTGTAAACACGGAGGCGCCTTTGGGCACGGAGGGAGAGCACAGGGTGACCACTTGGGGTATGGGCCAGGCACCTCGCAGCATCGGGGTGCTCCCTGGCCTCGTGCCCCTGCCTTTGGGGAGCGGGGCGGATGGGGCAGCTGGGGCCCTGGGAGTTTCGGGGGGCAGATCCACAGGGCGAGTTGTTCTTTTAGGGGTGATGGCTGCCTCTGGCTGCCTGCGAGGACTTGCTTTCAGGGTCAGCGAGGGGTAATTAGCACCCGAAGTGTTCTCCGTGGCCCCCTGCTCCCAGGGAAACGCATTCCCGCAGGCAGCTGCGGTGGAATCCCTGTGGATTATACAGTTAGGAGATGATGGAAACAAGTGGAGGGGCGGAGGCTCCTCTCCCTCCCCCCAGGTGTGAGGAGGTATGTCGGCGTGTCCTGGCTGCAGGCCTTTTGCAGGCTGGCGTTGCTGGCAACCTTGGGCGCTTGCACTTCACATGTGCATCCTGCACCAAGGTGGGCGAAGAGAAAGCAGCAGCTCAAAGGCTGTAAAGCCCACCAAGGCAGCGACGAGGGACCTTGA
Source organism: Steatornis caripensis (assembly GCA_013398225.1). Lineage (NCBI taxonomy): Eukaryota > Metazoa > Chordata > Aves > Caprimulgiformes > Steatornithidae > Steatornis > Steatornis caripensis. The sequence continues at coordinate 201,501 of VZSC01017937.1, read as the reverse complement.
TTAGAAAGATGACATGATACCACGAGCTGTGGGACTGCATCCGCAGTTGTTGCTTGGTGTGTTAAGCAGGGTTAAAGTGAAGGGTGACCCATAATAGTAGCGGTGGTTTTGAACACTTAGGTTTATTTTCCTAAAATAGCAAATCAAGAGTAGTGCCCATCTTTTTAAATTTAGGGTAGCTCCTGGATCTGATGTGGCTACCTAAATTCTTTATTGTGTCCATACAGGTTCTGTATTCTGTTTTATTCTGCGGGTGGGTTGCATTTTAAATTTGTGTCCCTTCAGCCAGCAGGAATGTGACTTTCCCTCTTCATCTGTATGATCTGTTCCAGCTGATAAAAAGCCGTGGCTGCGTTGTTGCTTTCCTATATGCTTCCTTCCACTTCATCCCTGGATTTCATAGGAGTGGTGTGTTTTTGTTTCAAAAGGCAGGAAAGTAGCTATGGCTACGAGAGGAAAATATTTAGTGGAAGGGTGACTGACAAAATAACTTTGTACTGAGATAAAAGAGATCTTCTGTATGTAAATAAAAAACCAGGGAGTTATCTGCAGCTCAAGCTACTGTAAATAAGCAGTTTCTTTGCTAAAATGGTGATCTCCAGTAATAAAAGAAGTTTACCACACTTAGTAAATAAGATGTTTTATCTCAGATAAAAGCTATTTTATCAGTCAACTTCTTTCAGAAAATGCTACTGTGCAATATTGCCATCACTAACAATGTTTGTTTCTCCCTGTTGCTGTCTGTATGCAGTGCAGGCTGTAAATTCCCATTTTGTGTTATACAGTTTTTAACAAGATACTTCTACCTTGGTATGTCTTGGTGCTTGAAACATACGCAGATGGCACTTGTTAACCTCACCCCGCAAACCGAAACTTTGAACCATAAATACTAGGGTTTACAATTGGTTCCTGGAGAAAGAAAAAAAAAATAGTGTTTATGAAACCCCTGCATAAACCCAAACTCAGCAGCGCTGTTTAAAAACCCGAGGGCAGGTTTGTATTTGCAGCATCTTCTTGTTAAGATTTCTGTACAAGCGGTTGGGTTGCCTTGGTTCAGAGGGTATGAGAAGTGATTTACTGAGGTTGCAGGGATTTTTGTCTGATTTTGTACACACTTTGCTCAGTGTATGGTTAATTTATTTTATTTTTATTGCCTAAATGTTGATGCTTTTCTCAGTGATTTCTGGGAAAGAGGGAGGCTTTAGGATAACAAGGAAAAGGTATAAGAATAATGAGGCCGAAGATGCGAGAGGGAGAAAGATCTACTAGGCTTTGCTTGATAATCAAGTCCCAAGGGACAGAAATTAAATTTAGAGAAGTATGATGATGGGGTTGTCTGGAAAACTATTTTTAAATTATTTGCAAATGGGGAGATGTTTGTAATAACAATTCTTAAATTGGATTAGTAATTGTTTTCTATTTTTTGATTACTTTTTAAGCTTCAGGGTATATTAATGAATTGGTTTCCTTGGTGTATTCCCTTGTTTTGATTTGCTTCCCTCTTAGAAGTCACTGAAGTGCTCTTACTTCTGACTTGCACTTGCGGGTTGGGAAGAATCCTCTTTTGTTCTCTTGTTCTGGTCACACGTTTCCTTGCAGTTCAGAATTGGTTTGGGCTGGGGTTGCAGAGCCTGCTGCAAACTGCCAAATACAGAATAAACACTGAATTGTTGTCAAGGGTAATGACAAAAGAACCCTTTGTTTAGAATACAGGGACAGTTTTCTAGGTTTGGATGTTAGGATAATAGTAAACCTGCAGTAGAATTAGTGGTGGGGAAAGTAGGTGATGTGAAGCAGTGGGATTTTGTACTTCATTATCTCCAACATCCCAAGGGCCACCCGAGGAAGTGGCTGGCTGCTGATAAAGTGTATAATTTTACGTTTGCTCATTAAATGATCCATTTTCCTTCAGCGTATATACTTAGTATCTTGAAATTCCCTTTCATTGTTGACTCCCGTCTTTGTGCTGAATGGATTTCTCAGACATCCCATAACTGAGGAAAGTAATACTGGATTTTAAAGTATGACATTAGGTGAAGGTAGGTAGTGTGCTCACCACTATTCTGAAAGGGATCTTGCTGGTGGGACCGTTAGCACGTGCTTGGATGGGAACCCAGGCATCCTCACATTTCTACCAGTCTGGTCAGAGCATGTCCCTGGTGTCTCCCAGCATCTTCAAGGAAGGTTTGGGGAGACTCATCCGTGGTCTCCTGCCTCCTCCTCCTCGGAGTGTGCTGCAGGTCTGCCAGACACCCGTGCAGCTGATGGATTGTCTCCGGCATTTTGGCTGACTGGATGCTCAGGGTTCATGGGTTCAGGGGCATGTGACAGCACGCAACACCTATGACGGTGTTTACAGTTCAGCCAGATGTGTAGCTGCTGCATACGTTAGCATAGCTGAGCTCGCCTTTGTCTGGTTATTTTGGGTACAGACAGCAATGACTGCACTGTAGCATGGCTTCGGCTTCCGATTTCACTGGATCCCTTGATTCCATCGTGGGTCAAGGGAGACTGATACAAAAACTGTGGGAACATGACCGCTCTAAAAGTTAGGAGCAGAATTACTTTCTGGGCAGGAAACAAGCAAACGTGAAGCAGAAAGCTCTTCTAAATCTACGTGCTACAAATACCGTTTCAATATTTAGCAGCATAGGCAACTCTAGCTGTAACACTCATGCATGGAAGATGAGCAAGGCGAGGATCAAATGTCAGACACAAGATCTACACTCTCTATCCCTTCTCCCTCTCTTAGAAGCCCGCAGGATGTTGAGAGCCTGTTGGTGGGGACAGACTTGCTCCGTTTGAGTGCCTGAGATAACACCACAACTCATCTGCTTACCTCAGTATTGCCTAATTTACAGGATTTGGGCAACTGTCTCTCTTGGCTTCCTTTGGCATACTGGCTTGCATTTCCAAAAATATCTATGGAGACTCTCTAGGAAACATAGGAAGTTCAGAAGGGCTAAAGATATGCAGATCAGATCTAATGACCCTTTTTGGCAATATTCCATGTTACAGTCTTTCTGTCCTGGTTTCTGTAGGAGTGATGGTATTTTTAGGTAAAATAGTACTCCAACTGCTCTGACATCTAGTTTGCCGTTTAAGAAACAAGTGTGGCAGTGCTGTCTTTTATGAATGATAGCTATTTTGTTGTCTGCTGCTTTTTTTAAGAGACGACGCGGCCAAAAGATTGCATAAATCAGAGTGCAGAAAAGTTGACAAGGGGCTTGGTTCTTCAAAGCCTTGTTCACGGTGGTTGTCCGCTTGAAAGAAAGAACATCTGAGACACAATTCAATTCGGTTTTGCCACTTTGTGTTTCTGTGACAAGTGACGGTTTTATTATTTTTCCCCCAGTGCAGCTCTTTTTCCAGTGTTGAAAAACACTGAACTATTTATAGATGCAACACAAGTTTCCGAAAGGGGTAGGATGTAATCTTTGTGGAAAATTTTGAAATCTGCAGTGGAGCGATCTCTTGTTTGTTTGGCGAGGATTTGCCTAACACCTTTTTTTGTAAGACCCGGGTGCATACACTTCGGTTGAGATTTCATTGCAGTGTGCTGATTTTATTGGGTTGAAACGGTGTAATCAAAGGTACAGCTTGGCTCTTACGGTCAGGTTTGTATCACCTACCATGATCTGCCCAAGAAATCGGGTATCTTTTCAAAGGTGTCATGTGGGTTGCAGCCATGGTTGGTTGACAGGCAGGAGGGCTCCTGGCTGGAGATGCCCATCTCGCTCCACTGATGAAAGAGGGAACAAAAATGACTGACTTGGGCTAATTGCCTTGTTGTTAGATGGCGAAAGTTCAGTGGGATGAACCCACCCTGAATGTGTGTGCCAGGACGGAAGGGTTTGTTTTCTTTTGTAGCGATGATTGTACTTATTTCTGTTACAGCAAACTACCTGTAGTAACAGGCTTAGCAGACCAGATGGAAAGGATGGGGGAGGCTATAACTTGCAAACAGGAAAATGTTTTGCCATGAATAATGCTAGGAGGATTTTAAATATTGTCAAGAGTTTGAGTGAATGAAGAGGGAAAGTATGCTTTTATGGGGATTTGGCATTCAGTAAAGAAATAAAATTTTAAAATACTTCAGAAAGATGATCTTTGCACTTGAAAAAAAAGCAATTGGACAGAAAAGTGTGGTTTGCTGGAGAGAAGGGAAAACTTTTGGACTTTGTTTCAACAAGTCGTTAATGCTGCTAAGCTGTAACCACCTTCGTATTTATTCCAGTATTTACACTTGACAAGCACAAAAAAAGCAAATAAATGAAATGGTAAACCTGTAATAAATCCTCAGGGGACCACATAATAAACATAGACATGTTACGCTTATCAAATACAAAGGAAAGTAATCTGTTTTCAACACCATTGCCGAGCGCATGATACATCCTACATTCCGTCAGGTCTGTGGCACTTTTGGAAATGACACATCTGGTCAAAATATTTCAGTGCTTTTTGAAGGAGGGAGAAGGAGACGCCATCGTTAACAACCGTTGTCAACACGGCTTCTCCTGCCTGCTGTGGAGTCTGTGGGCTAGGTCCAGTTTCAGGCAGAAGCAAAAGCACCTGGACCCCACCAAAAGGGGGAAAGCAGGGGCTGTATTATCAGATTTGAGTTTCACAGACATGAAGGCCAGCACCTACCAGTCTGTCTTTGCTGTTAAATCCCAATGGGCTGTTAGGTTTGGAAGCACATGTACTCAAGGTGATTCTCTGTAGTTGCCATGCTGCCAGAGCACACATCCTGGGTACAAAGAGCTGCTGGATTGGTTGGGTTTGCTCTTTCCTTACGCTAGCTCCAGATCAGACTCCTTGACTCTATTCAAAACTGATGTTAGCAAGTCATTGAGTTTGTTGGATTGAATTTCTGTCATAGCACTTTTGGACTTTCCAGGAACCAGCCCAGCCTCTCATTTACTTGTGTGCTTGCAGCGATGTTCATGCGGAGTCTGATTCTGAATGAGACCCTTTAACATCCAAGCTGTCATTTTTGTTTTTTAAATTTGTTTGTTTATTTAGGTGTTGAAACGATGTAAAAGCCGTCCCACACCAGTGCATTGCTTGCTTTAGCAGCGCGTGATTGCCAGCCACCAGACACTGCAAGCACAGCTCGACATGGCTAGGAAGAGGCATTTGGCACCTTTCACAGCTTAGGTCCAGTAGAGGACTTCTATCTAGCCATCAAATGCCACAGCACCTCACTTTTAGGTGCCTGTTCCCTGCAGCGCTATCCTGTTTTAGGCAGTCCAATAAAGTGGAAGTACTTGAAATACCATCCTGCTACAGCTTGGGCACTTCACTCAGCATAGCGATCAGGACACTTAGTGAGGGCAGAGATGGGCTGGGCTCCAGCCCTTGATCTCAAAGCTGTTACTGTGCTATACATTAAAGAGGAGCCGAATAAGGTACAGAAGCTATTGTGGGACTCATGTTTCCCATCTGTTAGGTAAGTTCCATAAGCTACAGGGTCATGCTCACACTTGCAGGGTGCTGGAGCGGAGGCTTTCTGGCTGACGTTCATATGTGTGGGCACCTCCACTTCAGTCGAGAAGCAGTGTGGGCCATCTGGCTTTGACCCCCAGGTGCTGGATTTTGTTTAGGCCATAATAAAAGCTGGATCATGAACCATTCAGCCATGTCAGGACTAGGTCAGTTCTGGCTGTAGCCAGGAACTCAGCTCTTCCCACCTGGGAACTCAGAGGTGAAACAAACAAGAACCCCAGGGCTTTCCAGTGAGTACTTTCGTATTGATCAGAGCTGATTTGTTTGTCTTCTAACTTTAGCTATTTGTAAATGCATTTTGCTTTTATGTGGGGTGTCCCCAGATGGGCTAAAGGGCCAGTTACGGGAGAATTCACAGGCTCAGACTTAAATTACACTGCTAAATATCCAGAGTTCAACCCATCTTCGCCTACTGCTTAATCCTCTTTCTCATTGCAGTTTACTGTGATGATAGACTTGCTAGTAATTATCAACATGTTGCCACTCGTCGCTTAGATCCTGTGGCTTTTCCCGCAACGTGCTTGTTGACGCTCCAACGAGCCGACGTTGTCCTGACACATACGGTAAAGGTCTCTTGGCAGCAATGACTGGGTTGAACTATCCCGTCAGTTGACTCGGTTTCCCTTCTCACGGAGCGTATTTTTGATGTTGGCCTCCTTTTATTGACACAGTGTAATTTAGCAATGTGTACTCGGCATGAGCTCTCCATCTGGCAGATAATAATTGCCTGCTAGTTTAAATCCCGTCTTAACTTCAGTTTCTCGAGATCTTGAAACCTGCTGGTGCCTTCTGGTTGGTTTTGCAGGCTGTTTGCAAAAGGATTCATTACGAGCTAAAGTGATGTGGGCAGATTTCTTTGAGGTTTGTTTATATGTTAGGTAACACAGGTTAACTTTTAGGTCCTGCTTACTAAGCTACCCAGCATTAATCTGCATTGAGTTTGGCAATCTAAGACTTGATTTTGTTGACCAAGCTGCTGACAGCAGGCACTGGTTGTTTGCAGTGGTTATGCAGAGTGGGAACCCTGGGTACATTTTAGGACCTGGTAGATGCTGAAAGCTTGTTATACAAAACACGCTGTTATTGTTCTTTCCTTCTTGGTTGTTCCTCTTCCTTCTTCTCCCCTCGCCCTTCGCGTTCGTTGGATCTGTTTGCTGTGCGCTGCTGTACAGCGAGGTGCCGTGTCTGCAGAGTTTGCCTGCTGCAAGTTTGTACAGGGCTGTGCGCAGCAGGGTCTGCTTTTGTAATACCTGCTGTAAATGATTAGGTTAACCATGAGACATCGATTGACCGACAGCTCTGTGAGATAGCCAGATACAGACGGCGGCGCTGGGGACCGCCCCAGGCCCGGCTGATGCTGTGTCCAGCAGGCGCTGAGAGCCAGCTGGCACCTGCCTGCCAAGCACGGTGCCTGCCGGTGGTGTGGCAGCATCCATTCTCCTGCCTTCCCTCTTGCCTTTGGGGAGGCAGGACAGGTTTCTCATCCACCCCTCGCCCTCTTGTGACTGCTGTGCTCTTACTTGCTATTAGTTGGGTGCGTTGGCCCAAGGTGAGGGGCTGGGTCCCTCCCTTCCAGGGATGCCCTGTGAGATGCTGCCAATGAACCAGTGACAGCCGTCGCATCGCCCATGCAGCCCTTGTACTGCCAGTGGCCACTTTGGGGTTGGGACCTCGGTGCTGGCTGTCGGGTGCAGCATCCAAAGGTTTTGCAGCTGCAATCCTTTGACCTTGTCATTGCACAGGGTCTCAGGGGCCATGGCATGAGGTCGTGGTGGTCCCACAGAGGTTTTGCTGCCCAGCATGGGCAGTCACAGGATGGCTATGGCCAGTCCCAGGTCATAGGGCACACTGCACACTGACTATTGGTGCTTGTCATCTTTGCAGTCCGTGGGAGCAACACCTGTACCCATGAACTGGGAATTTGGCCCAGTTTGGGTACAAAAAGTGACTTTGGGTTTTTTCCTATCCCTTGTGCCAAGTTGCAGTCACCTTTACTGGATGGTTCCTTTGTGCACTGGCCACCTTATGGCTCAGCTAATAGCAATGTCTGGGACTTTATTCAGCATTAAGAGGCTTTAAACTAAGACGTTCCTATTTACTACGAACAGCATTGATGGACATGCCGGATTAATGGCAATAAACTCAGGTGAGAACTGAGAGACAAAGATATTTTTAATATCGTACACAGTGAACTTGTTTATTTTGTGTGAGTTTTATGCAGTTTTGTATGATCTGCTTTTTAAATACATCCCTTGACAAATGGTTTGGGATTTTTTAAGCCAAGGTGACTGATTCACTCCTTGGCTCAGCCAGCGTGCATCAGGCTGCGCTGAAGCTGAGGTGCTGAGATGATCTGATAAAATTACCCAAATTCTTCACCTGTGGCAATTGAGCATCCATCCCTTTTTTTCCCAGGGGAAAGTCCTCCAGGAGAGGCCATTTCGCCTGCTCTGAGGTGATGTCAGTGACTCCCTGGATTTTTGCTCTGCATCTCAGACTTTAGCCATCAAAAGATCCCATTCCTCTTTTCAAGGCCTAAAGGGAAAGTGAAGAGACAACTTTGATGGCCAGTTCGAAAGCTTTCTCAGACTGGAAAGTGTCCCATGGTGTACACAACTTTACTTACACTCTACACGTCCCATACTGATCATAAGGGATAGCATTTTACTGGCTCGGTGCTGCATAAAGTTGGGCTATTCTGTATTTTCAGGTATTTAAATGAACTCATATAAATGACTATTGATAGGAAAAGACTAATTAAATTTTATTCCTGTGCTGAAACTGAATTGTAAAGACATAAGTCTGAGATTTCAGCAGTTGTGAAATTCACGGTGTTGTTCTTTGCACTGTAGAGCCTTTGTGCTTACTGCTGTAGTCATATTACATGACATTGCCTAATACCCGGCAAGGCGTATTCTTGGCTCATTCAGCAGGTAAGGCTCCCTCAGGGTCACTGAACCCCTCCATGTACTCAGCAGAGAGCTCAGCCTGATGATTTTACGGCCACGCATCTGCGTTCGCATTTCCAGTCCTTTTCCCTTTTGGAGTAGTTTTCCCTTTTATGGTACAGTGATTATTAAAAGCAGGGCTCCAACTAGTTTTGTGACCAGTGTCATCCCTCCCTGCTTCCCATTTCTGGCAGTCAGTGGCTAATTTGCTGGTGGTCTGTCCTGGGCGTGGGTTTTTTGCTGTTGAACACCTGCTCCGTCCTCGTGGGAGAGGTGGGAGAGGCCGACAGGCGTAGGCACCTTGCGGAGATGCTCAGGTCCTGGGGCAGGGTCTTGAGCTCGCAGCTGAGAGCTGGTCCTCTAGCAAATGAGATGCTGATCCATTAGAGCTTCAGGGTAATTTAATAACTTTTGGAAAGCACAAGAGTTAATAGTCCCACACTAAGAAACTGCCGCTGCTTCTGTGCCATATTAGTCATCTTAATTTCTTTTCCATTTCTGTTCTTAGGCATTTCGTAGCATTTACTTTTCTGTACGATAATTTACAAGTCATGAAATCTCTTGGAACAGGTTAGCCTTCGTGTGACAGCATTCCAGCACCTCTTGCATTTCCTTCGTTTGGATCGTGTGTTGCTGCTTGTTTGGAGGCAACGCTGCTGCTTCCCCGAGGAAAGCAATATATTGCTACCTGGGTGTAGTGTGCCAGGACCATGCTGCCTTCTCTTTGGGGACAGGCCCTCCACCTACTTAGGTAGTATTTAAAGTGCTTATCAAATACTGGGATGGAATATTACTCCATTTTCTGAAATTACAGTGTTTGAGTGACTGACTTTTCTTGTCCGACCACTGTCTGTGTGTTTGAGTTGGTTCAGAAAGATGGAAGCAACAGACCAGCTGAAAAATGCGTTGCCACATGGGGCTTCCACCGCAGGGGGTTGTTAAGTGGGATGGGTTTGTTAAAGAAAGAGAGGTGTTACATGCTGTTGTACAAGGCACTGCTAGTATCTCATGTCTGTACTATTGTGATAGTTCGTAGTCAAGAGAAGTTAATTTATATTATTGTAAAGAGGACAAGTTGGGGAACAGAGAATTTGTTTCACTGGAGGTAGAAGATTGCATCTTTCGTATTGCAAAATTAAGACCAAAGAGGACTGTGATTGCTGCCTACCCGTTCTGGTGTAATGGAAAGCAAAGTTAAGAGCAGGGCAGTTTAAAGGAGAAAATCTGTTAGTGAACCAACTCTGAATAAACTTAGATGGGATGTTAGAAGTTTGAAACCTTTAGGGAAGCAAACTTCTGGAACAACCCCTCTGTGAAGGGATCCAAAAAAGTATAGCTGGGTTTAAGATAAAGCTCGATAAATTAATGAACACTTGATAGTTTATGAGTAGTATTATGTATATAAAACACACTTCCCTGAGAAGCTTTCTGGAATAGAAAATTGAGATCATTGATGGGAAAATTTTTTCCCATTCTCTTTTTGCAGAAATTAAGCACACGTATTAACAAATTGCAACTGTATTACTCTTTGAACTGCCTGAGCTTGTGTAAGTTGTTGTGCATTGATAACAGCATTGTTATCTTCTCCTAAACTTGGTATCAAAAGAAGATAAAGCACCCACAAGGCAGCGTGGTTCAACAGATAAATGAACGGGGCTCGAAGTTATTCACAAATGTCACAGACTGCAAGTTGCAGCAAATCTGAGCCAATCTTGCTTCTGGCTGTTATAGTCCTACCTTTCCCAGCACCTGTATGACCTTGTGCTGGGCTGTTTCCATGCACCAAGTTGCTAAAAAGCCAACCAGCAAAAAAAAACCCAAAACAAACACAAATTTCCGACTTAGCATGAAGAAGCAGNAGAAATTAAGCACACGTATTAACAAATTGCAACTGTATTACTCTTTGAACTGCCTGAGCTTGTGTAAGTTGTTGTGCATTGATAACAGCATTGTTATCTTCTCCTAAACTTGGTATCAAAAGAAGATAAAGCACCCACAAGGCAGCGTGGTTCAACAGATAAATGAACGGGGCTCGAAGTTATTCACAAATGTCACAGACTGCAAGTTGCAGCAAATCTGAGCCAATCTTGCTTCTGGCTGTTATAGTCCTACCTTTCCCAGCACCTGTATGACCTTGTGCTGGGCTGTTTCCATGCACCAAGTTGCTAAAAAGCCAACCAGCAAAAAAAAACCCAAAACAAACACAAATTTCTGACTTAGCATGAAGAAGCAGCTCAGTACATGAAATCAATATCAGGGGCAGGGCAAGGGAGGATTAAAGTTGATAAAAAGCCAAACTACCAATAAAAAAAATAACCAAACAAAAAACTTCTGACTTAGTGTGAGGAAACAGTTATAGTGCAGTGTGAGATGAGTGCCAGTGCAGAGGAGGAGGGATTGTGGCAGCCAGCCCTTATATTAGCTTAGGGCTGCTCTGCATTCACAACCAAAGTCTAAAGAAAAAAACTAATTTTCATTGACTTTTTTTGAGTAGGATTTTTATCACCTTGTGCTGGAACAGTTCAGCACATGGTTGCACAGGTACTAGGAATGGTGTAAAGGAGGAGGCGGTGATTAGGTGGGCTTAGGCTCTGCCCTTGGCTTGGTGGGTTCTCTGCTTCTCCTTCTTGGAGGAAATTATAGATGTTTGTTTGCTTGCATTTCATCCCATCTGGAAGGTGGAAAGTCTCTAGGAAGTCCTTTCAGCATATGAGAAGGTTATGCTCTCCCTCCCTTAGGCCTGTGGGACCACATTGACTCAAAACTAAGGGGAGAATTTCTTTCAATGCTCTTTGCACAATAATCAACACCTAACCCACACAGGCAAGTATGTCAGCACTCGCCACTCTCTTCTGTGCGTACAAAACTCCTAGCTTTCGTTTGTACAAAGTTTTGCCACCCCTACAGCTTGAACCTACCACAGGTTTTGTGATGCAAAATACAGCTGTATTGCTAACATCAAAACCGTAGGAGATTCAGTAAACGTGTTTAAAAACACCTTCCTTTGAAACACACAAAGTGCATGAAATTGTTGTAATAAATGAATGCAAAATTAAACAACTGAATAATTTTAGTTCTTTGTTCCCTGTAGGTTGCTGCTTTTCTAGATTTGTTAATTAAAAAAGTAAAAAAAAAATAGTTGTTAAAAAAGGTAAGAAATTCTCTGGTAATAAGCATTTCGCATTGAGAAAGTGTATGTATTTATGAGGTCTGGCTCAGTCCTTTGGATTATCTAGGCACTACTGTAACTGATAAGTGAATGCTGATAACCCTGTTAATATTTCAAGGACCCTTTGCAACTGTAGGGGAGCAGTAGGTAACCATTACATTCCTTTGCATTGCAGGACAGGTTTTTTATTTGCTATCTTAATGGTGTTTTATGCATACATTTTTTTTTGAGCTCTATTCACCTTGTCTCACAGCAGCTCCTTGGCAAGCAGCCTCATGAACCCTTTAAGATGCTTCTTACAGTGGCTGGGCTCATTGCCTGCCCTGGTGTGGCTGGGATTTGGATTGCAAATTCCTAATGCGAACAAAGAAGGGGGAATAGAAAAGGCTGGGTTCTAGCCTCTCTCACACTTTCGGAAACCTTCCTGGCTTTGGAGGATTGTAGTCATAACTCTGGCTACACTTCAGGGAAAAAAAAAAAAAAAAAAGCTTCTGTCTTTGCAAAGATGGGTGCAGCCCTACCAGGAGGCACATTGCTAGAGGAGGGAAGAGAGAGGTGGCTCCAGGGAGGCTACTACTGGGATTTCAGGCATCACCTTATCTAGAGCTACCTGAAGCCTTGTCCACACTTGCCCTCTTTTTCTGTTTCCCCCCCACTTGGTTTCCGCAGAACCATAGGGCTGGAAATCAGTGTTTTTAGGAAAGACAGAGGGTGGGGGAAAAAACTGGATGGATACAAACGGTGCATGAGGAATGCATCCACATGCATTCCCTCACTGCGCTCATCAGCTGCACCCAAAGGCCTTGCAATCTGAGAAGGAGCTTGCTGTAATTGCTTTCACGAGACAGTATCAACTGGGTAGGATTTGGCCTGTACTGGCTTGTGTTTGGTGAGGAGTAGAGGAGATGAGTCAAACTAAACAGGGTGACTCATCAGAATCGGGCACACGCGATGGTTTGTATGTCTAAAAATGCTCGGAGTTGGGAAATGGGCTGTCCTGGTCGTGAAATCGTTATCTCCCTTTGGTTTGCCACTCTTCAGAGCCGTTGGAGAAGACCCATAAGGTCTGTGTCAGCCATAGCTGGAGCCAAAGGTGACTGCGTGGCTGATACGTAATTGCCCAGGGACTCCAGGCAGGGACACTCACGTCACTGCGAGGCAGCCACCGAGACAAAACCTGTGTCCTTGTGCATGGGGTTCCCTTTTTGCCATCCCCATCGTTGAAGGTGACCAAAAAAGCTCAAACCATTCGTTTGTGTGGAAACCTGTATGGAGGACTTTGCACAATAGGTAGTGCTAGGCTAAGCAGCCTGTAATTATTCATTGGTTTGGTTTAGAAAGGGTGGCAGTCGCTTCCCTGAAGCCAGGCTTGCGTAGCGCGACGAGGAAAGCTCTTTTCCTGTCTCTTGAGCTGTGTTTTGATTTGACACCATCCTCCCTCTTCTCTCGGGCGTCCTTGTGTTGAAGATATTCACCGCACGCTAAGATCTCCACCTCTCTTGTGGCTTGAAGTCATGGGTCTTTGTCTTAATGGACTCGGAGGAGGCAGGCGGAGGCAGAGAGCACGGCTCCATGGACACCAGGATTACCCTGCCCACCACCCTGGGGTTTATCAGACGAAATCCAGTGAGGGACGCTTTTCTCCTGCATGAGAAACCCTCCTTAAGAGGCGAACTGGAAGGTAGACCCAGCTGCAAAGCTCTGGGAGAAGAACCTTGTTTGATCTGCAGATGAGAGCTCTTGCAGACGCAGAGGCGGTGTGGCAGCCGGGCCGGGAGCTGCGGCAGGGACCTGAGGGCTGTGCTCGGCGGGAAGGAGCCCCGAGGCTCCCTCACACCGATCTCTGCAGACAGGAACAGTCTCTCGTAAAACGTTGTCTTGAATATAATAGGCACAAAACCAGCCTCTGGGAAAAGCTGGTGCTCGCTGGAGAAGTTTTTTGGGTGTATCCTGCCCTGTGAGTGAGTTACACTTTCTGTGCGGTACAACACACCCTTTTTGGATGTGTGTGTTAGTCAAGAAGTACACTGACTTCCTTCTGTTTCAGGAGAAGTGAGTGTGAAGGAGAGGCAGGTAAACAGGGAAGGAGGCTCTCCTGGCACGGCTTGTTTTAGGGCTAGGAGACCGCATCGGGACTGGGATTTAGCTGGGGTGCCTGATTCAGCACCATGTGTAGGTAATTAAGGCGTACCCTCCAATTAGCCTAAGTGGCCCTTTTATTGATGTGTGAGATCAATGAGCCCAACTGCCATCCAGATAGCAGAAAATAGTCTGGATGATTTTAACCACTGTTTTGCATGTTTAAGTAAGTTAAAGTTAGAAAAGACCTGCCCTGCTGATGTTTACAGAAGCTCATTAAGCAAAGCAGGAATACTTGCCTGCCCCGGAGGCTAAATGGCTGGTTGGGCCGGCATGGCTCCCTCTGCTCCGTCCCATCCCGGCGTGGCCGGGATCCATCCCTGCAAGCTAGCCAGCTTGGCAGGGCACTACTGCATCGGCCAAAACTGCACCAGGTCCAGCGCTGACGCTGCTGCAGGTGATTGTGCGCGGCACCTTGTTTTATTTACTACCATAAGCATCACCTCTCAGACCTGCTAAATTATATGAGGCCAAAGGGATGTCTAAGCTAATATTCCCACTCTGGCTCTGCCTGTTAAAAAATACTAAGGAAAGAGTATGAGAAACAGGGCAAGTACAGACTGGTCCTTCCCTTCTTGCACTGTCCCAGCTCCCGGCGGGCATGTATTTAAGGGCTTTTGGGGCTACAGGCTTCTCCCACATCATGGTGTTGATTCACGATGGGATGAGTCGATGCCGCAATCCATGGCCCCCTCATCCCTCAATTTGTTTAATCCCTCTCTGGGGTTTCTGCTTTCCTCAGTGCCTGATCACAGTCCCCACCATTCAGATGCACACACTTGCAGAAACTGTTTTCTGTTAAAATATGTTGCCTCATCGTTTCACTGGGTGATCTTTAGTTTTTTATATTGTGAGGAACAGGGATTATTTGTTCTTTATTCCCCTTTTTGTTGTGATTTTATATTTCCTTGTCACGCGTCCCCTTAGCCATCTCCCTTGCCATCTTATAAGAAGTGCTCCTAGTCTTGTAACGTACTGTGAAGGTGATTTCTCCAGATGTGCCTGACTTGCCCAGGAGGGTGTAAATGAAAGCATCCCACTGTAAATGGGTGTATTTATGCCCAAACCATTTCCAGGGAGAGGGCAAATTACAGAGGTGGTAACTATCTGCAGTGCTCTCAGATGCTTTGAGCTTTAATTTTTACTGTGTTTACATCGTTCTTTAAAACTCCTTTGCAAAGCTTGCCAAGCTTCGGCCATAGAAACACCTGTCCCTAGATGGCTGCTGCTGGTGGCTGCTGTCTGCAAAGCAGCAGGGTGCCCCATCCAGTTTTTTGTTATTCTCTTTGCTCGTCCCTCTAACTGAGGTGTTTTGGATACAGCTAATACCCATTTCAATACACAACTAGTACCTTTATCGCCTCCCCGCTCATGTTAGAGCAAAGCTTAGTCATATATTTCAGAGAAGAATAGAGAACCAGGTGCAGCAAATGTATTTTTACATTTCTATTTGTATTTGTTGGCAGCCTTTTAGCCTGCTGATTGCCAACACAAACGCGGGCAGGAGAGCTGTGCCGAGCAGAGATCGCTCTCCTCCTCGCGCTGCAGGTGATACAGGTTAGCCATGATCAGGGCTGGGTTTCTTCTCAAAATAAAGATGTTTGTTCCATTAGACTTTTGATTCCGTTTGGGCCCATCTCCAGGTTAATTGCTGGTGGTGGAAATAACCAGGAGAAGGCGAGGGCGGGAGATACCCATGCCTTCAGGGTCTCTGCTTGCCCTAAGCCAGCGTGTGTGTGTCACAGCTGCGGAGCTGATCTCTGCGCTGGCGGCCGGGCTGGGACCAGGGACCATCTTGGCTCTCTCATCCCTAGGGGAAGAGCTCCACTCAAGCTAAACGCTTCACCCCTTTTGCCAGTTTATTTATTTGTTTATATGTATGGATACTTTTACAATTATAACCACATTAATCATGAATACATCTGAACCTGATACTTTAATTGCTATATGAATTGTCTTTGAATCACTAAGGAAAATCCCTGTATTTTTCTTTAAGAATTAACGCTGCCTTCCTGGTTGGGATTTTGCTTTGAGGTGGGACAGGTACAGCTGCTTGTTTTCTTAGACACCTTGCTAAACACTTTGTGATAGAAAGACCAAGGTGAGTGTATGTGGCCAGATTTTTTTATGAGAGCTCTTTCCACTAAAATCAGAACATGCTGAATTTCTTTACTAAATCAAAATCTGTTCAGGAAAGAAGATTTCTGCAGGCTTCAAAAAAAAAAAAAAAAAGACCAAAGCAGTGACAATATGATCTAGATAGCATACAGAGTTCAGGGATTTGGGAGCCTTGTGGTGTTTGGGAAGAGGCTTTTCACGGAGCTCTATCACCAGCCCATCAGAGAACAGCTTTACCCAGAATGGGAGCTCAGATCTTGCCTCGAGGGTAACAGCGCTGGATGCATATTATGTTTAGGTGTTAGGTTTAAATTTGTCTCTATTTACTGGTTTAAAAAGACAAAAAAAATGAAAACCAGAAAATCTTCAGCAACCTTGTTCAAAGCACATCAAAAGGAAAGTGTTTGCTGTTTTTCTTGTGTTTATGTTTGTAGAGCATAGGGTCTTGGTCTTGGTCCCATTTTGGATTATAAATCACTATAATAGAATGAAAAAAGCCAGCAACTCTGCTTTGCCTTACGCACAAGTATGATAGAGCATTTGCTTTATTGAATTTTTTTAAGTTTTCTGTGTATGTTTTTGACTCCACTTTTAGTAGGTGAGACTTCACTGGAATCTTACTGGTGGTGCCTCCATCACATCTGATTGAGCAGGGAATTATTAACCCAGCATAAGAGCTAACATGAGGATTACTGGGAAGTTCCTGCCTGTGTCAGCTTTAAGTGAACTGTGTTACTGCAAAAGCTGTGGAAAGTTCGAATTGCTTGAGATCATGCCAAAGGACTGTCAGTGGACTTTTGTTAGGCGCTGACCACCGCTCACAAAGGCAGCCTATTTTGTTTAAACTGAGCGGTGCTAACTCTGTGCTCCAGAGTTACAGCCTAGCTGCCTTCCCTTACATCAGCGTCTGAGATATTGAAACTGATCATCAGTGTCCCTCCAAAGGAGGGAACCTGGCAGTGGTGTGACTTGGGTCTTCCCAGCTTTAATGGGAACTTGCTGCAAAGCTCCTGTGGTTTTGTGGACAACTCCATCTTTACCTGAATCATAAAACTTGGTTTTTACTAAATACTGCTGGCAGACCCCTCAATATGGCTGGCATCTCAGTCATCAGAGCTGAACTGGACATCTCTGCTGATGTCGAGCACTGCCAGGCTGATATATCATTGAAATAGAGCGATACTTTGGACCCTGGACAGTCCAGAAGAGGCTCCGCATCTTTTCTTAAGCAATGCAAAGCTGTGATGGAGACATATGCAATGTCCCTTGTGTGGCTGAGGTCTGGGGAACAGGTCTCCATGGCCACCAGTTCCCTCCTCACTGTTGCTAAGAGATGCCCTCTCTATTGCACGTTCTCCTGTGAACAGCCTGCGTTGCTCTGGGGGATCTCAGCCATTGCACCAGCATAGTTCTTGTGGACCAGAAGAGCCTGAAATGTCATCAGTTGCACTGAGGAACAGTGTGTTCAGTGTGTTCTGGCCAAACCTTTCTTATCAAATCGAGCTGGAGTTGGGAGGCTGGACAACCCCTGTTTCTCACACTGTCATTTAGAACATCATCCATTGTAGAAGCCATGTCCTTGATGCCAGTATCTGCAACTTCTGGTTTTTAGATCATTTCAGGAGGAACTTGTCTAGGTTGCCAAACCCGTGGAGACAGAGCAAGTGGTGATCTCAGCAGAACCAGGACTCTTCTTCACTGTCAGCTCCTGGAGAGGTTGAGATCACCCGGCAGGAAAGCGGAGGGTGTTGAACCCTGTCGTACTGTTGTACCTTGTGATGGGAAACGTATAAGTGGTGCCTGCAAGTGGTCACAGGGCAGAGCAGTGGGGACTGGAGGGGTTTCTGTCAGTTCGGCAACTCCTCATGTCTACCAAAGCTGTAGGTTGCCAGCAGCTGCCCTGAGTATGTGACCACAGATTTCCCACGTGTTCCTGGAGGATGCTGAGAGGACCAGCTGCAGAGCTGCACACCCTTGTTGCCAGTGGAGCTTGGTGCTCTGTGGGTAGAGTACCCTGACACAAGTCTCTGAACGTGAACACGTTTTGTTGGAATAACCTGGTCGGTGGCACTGTGCTAGCAAAATTTGTGACTCTCTGCTTCTTTTGCGTTTTTGCCTCTTTTTCTATGTTCATTGACCTGCGTCTTCAGCTTTAGCTTGGGAGGTGTAGCCTTCTGGGCTGATTTTTTTGCATTGCTGTAAGCAGATTGGCGGGGCTGTGCCTGACTTTCTGCACCTGTGTCTCTGTTGGCCTTAATGGATGCATGAGTTTGTCACTGTTCAAGCTGCTCCCAGCTTGGCCAGCATCCGTCCTGAAGGATTAGACAAGGACCAGCCTTTGTCTTAGCTGAGACACAATGTCATCTATGTACAGAAGCTATAGATAGCCCAGGGCTAAATGTGTGCTCACATAGCTCTGCTGCCCTTGGAGCAAAGAGGCTGCATTTCGGGAAAGGAATTTGTCGCTCTCATAATTCAGCAGAGAGCAGCATCGCCAGTCCTGTCCCGTCGGCATGTCCTGCCCGCTCCCAGAAGTCCTCATTAAAGGGCCTTTTTGCTCGGGCCGGGGGGCTGTGGACACAAGGCTTAACTGGGTGTTGTGTCTTGAAGTGGGAAATCAGTCTGGCTGCCAGACCCTTTACTGATGTAATTTTTCTGACAAAGCTTATTTTCCTTAGCCGGAATGTATAGGCGTTCATAAATGTTTTGTAGAAAAATTCCTCAGATCCCTTGGCTGAGCAGTTCAGAGCTTAGTTTCTTTTTTTCTGGTGATAGCATGGCAGACACACAAGTATTACCAGTTACTTGGTGGTTTATATACTCTGAGACATCTATAAATATCCTTATATTGCAACATTTTTCATGTTTACTGTGTGTCTGTATGTGACCATATGCCAGTATATCACTGCAACTATTTTTGAGGCCAAAATACCGAGATAAACTATTCTTCCGATATTTTAACCCGTAAATAGTGTCAGTAGCATGGGACAAGATCTTTTATTAGCTTGACCCTTTCAATGGCTTTCTGAAGCAACAGATCCTAGTGAGAATCATGCAAGGTTATGTGGATTCTTCCAGAAACAGAGGTGTTTCCCCAACCCCTTTATTTGTTGTGTTTTTTATTGTTACATCTCTTTGTCGTAACACATGTGCTGCTTCTAGAGGAGAAGGCTCAGTACAGTAGCCTTGTGCTCTTAGCAAGTCAAAGGCTACCCTGCAGGAGTATATTCTACTCAGGCGCGTCTTACATAAAATTACCTCCTTTCTTCTAACTATTGTGTAACGCTGTATTGTTATTGTGTAACATTGAAACCCTCTGTTTCGTGTGCGTACCTACACGCGTGAAGAGCACCATCGCGGCAAAAGGGAACAGTTCTTGCAACACGTTGTTACGGCCGTCAGTCGCCGATGCAGGCGGTTGAGTGCGTGTGTATAGCCTTTCCATCCCTCAGAGTCAATAGCAACAGCTGCTAGGGCTTTTGTGCTGGCTGCGATTGCAAAACCGTTCTCTGCCTGTTCCTTCCCGCGCTGATCCGCCACCCCTGCAACAGGCTGTGCGCAAGCTCTGGGCAGTGAGACTCTTTGTGAGGCTCCAAAATCCTCATTTTGCACTCCAGCATCTGCCACTGATTTACTGCCAGCTGTTGTGGCTGTGGCACATAACCTGTGTTAATTTATTTCCCTGTGAAAGTAGTAACAGGTTAGAAATCAGAGCAGAAAATGAGCTCGCTGGAACCTGGGTGGCTGCAAATCCTCACTGAAAGGGAAAACTGAGCGGCCACATTGCTGCAAACCATCCTGCGGGAATGCAGAGCCTGTGTGGGGCTGCGCTAACGTGCCTCTAAATTGACACTGGGTTGGAACTGCGCTGTGAATATTGAAAAGTCTCTTTTATCTTATTCCCTATGAGGTAATTCTTATGGAGTAACATGAAATCGATGATGAAAGGGAAACCCTTTATTCGCTTATTCTAGAGAGAGATGGCAATATAGTACAAGAAATGCTCTGTAAATACGAGTCTCGAGACATGGTTGCATTTGATTTTGTTGATGGAGACGTAGCAGAGACTTAGCCGATAAAGACTGACAAACGTTAAAGGATCTTTATTGGGGATTGAAATAAATTGCAGATTTGGAGAGGGTACCTCATGTTCTCCTTATCTGTCCCTATACAGTGCATCTTTATAGGTTGGAAACTCCGATGTACCAAAACCTTTAGACCTCAGAAAGCCCGTGTTTTACACAAGTGATGCTTACGGCAGATTGGTGTTTGTTTCTTTTTTTATTCTCTCTATTATTTTTGTCCCTTTACAACAGCAATCTTTTAACCAGCAATAATGCAAAATTCCTGGTTCTTTTCAAAAGCTGATGTTTGCCAAAACGGTAACCTCATAGATTATCTTCTTGTCAGTAAGGCTTTTAACCACGGTTTTGGCAGAGCCTTGAAACATGCCCTTTCTCAGGAACGAGTTGTCTGGGCTAGAAAAGCATTGGCATTAAAAAGAGGTTGTCATAGTGATTGAAACCTCCTCATAGACATTCCTCAGGAAAAGTAGGCTGCAAGATGCACCTTTGTAGTCCCTTTTTTAAGTAAGGGACCCTTTAAATTGAAGAGCCTATTTCATTGTCTAAATGCAGATTTCTGTCACTTGTAAAACAATAGGACTCTGGAGTGCTGTTTGTGTATCAATGCTTATTTTAATTACTTTCTAGAAGAAATGACTCAATGGGAATTAAGTTCCAATTTCTTGCTATTGCAAGGCTCCAGCTTTTTTAGGTCTAAACAAGAATCACAGCTTGGTTCCCTAGATTAATAGGAAAAGATTTGAGGAAGACACTCAAACTGAGCCCTGAGTGACCAGCTCTGAGCGAGCTTGAAAAGCACAGCCTGGGAAATCTGTCCTTGTCGGTGTTCGGTCTTGTGCCTGAAAAGACCGAAAAAAGATCAGGACCTCGCTGTTATCTCCCGGGCAGGCAGATCCACATGTATGACCAGTGTGTTTGGATTTGGACAGACCGTGTGCAGAGAAAAAAAGGGAATTGAAAATACAAACAAATCAGTTTTATACTAAATCTAGGAGTATAGCATTTAATCAGTATGGTTTTTATATATAGACGTAATTATTCATTTGAATTGCGTCTATCTTATATTTCTCTGTACCAAAATAAGATGAGGAAGCACATCTTTCTAGGGTAGGGCCTTCACTGTAAAGGAAAATGAAATATATGCTGGGTCATCTGGGAAAAGAGCGGAAGACAATTAAGCTAGGAATGAAATATGCACAGGGTGAGGTTGTAGAAGTCTCCTGGCGATTGTATCTTTCGGTGCTTGGAGTCTCTGGATGCGCCTTATTCCATACACTTACTTTCAACTCTTCCGTAACGCAGGCACACGCAAGGAATATTAATTAGATGAAAATGAAACTCGTGGCTAGCCCAGAGCCATCTGTTAGAAACCCACTTCTTTTACCTGGCTGCCCAACAAGAAAGGTCTAATCCTGAGACACTGGGAGATAGAATGAGAGGTGTTGATGTGAGCTGTACTGGATTTCAATGCCTACTCCTGCAACAAAATTAACCCCAAATTCCAATCCTGTTGGGATTAAAGGAAGAGACAAAGAAAGAGACCTTTGGGAAGATCTTGTTATTTCTGGAAGTACCAAAGCCCCGCTGGGAAGGAGGCCTAATGAGAACCTATTATTGTTGGTATTGTTGTCTCTGAAGTCAAAGGGACTTCTGCAATCGGCTTGAAAGGAGCAGGGCCTGGGAGCCATTTCTTTTACTTTCATCCCTGAGTGAGAGTTCATCAGTTCCAAAATAGTGACTTTAGGGTTTGTGGGCATGGGAAAATCCATCTGAGCGAGAAACAGGGGCTGGGTTTTATATTGCATCAGAGTGTCTGGGGAACTGGGCAAAGCTGAGGTGTAGTTTAAATCTGTCTCGGAGTGGGTGCTTCTATGTTACCATTTTAGTTGAGATCACAAGCGTGCTTTTGAGGCAGATCTGCTGATCATTCTCGCTTACCCCACTTTGATGCGCATCATGCAGTCGCCTGGGAAGACACTAACTGGGCTCCTTCCAGATGAAACTGGTCCAGAGGATGCACTATAACCTCTGCCAGTCAGTCCTCGGGACTGAACCAGGGCAGGCGGGACCAGGAACCCCTGAAATGCCTACAGAGAGGTTGTCAGCCCCCGTGCTTTCGCCTTACAGATCCTATTGCACTGCCACATCTACATCATGCGCCGGTGCTGCCACGGCAGCCTGGAGAGGGATACATGCTCGACCTGGAGTTTCCCGGTTGTCTGTCCTTGCCTGGATGTCAGGTTGTAACCTGGAGCAAGTCCGTGAGGTCTCATCGGGTGAGGAAAATCCACGGGAGGGTCACCGAGCTCACAAGACCTTCGATAGCAGGAGACGGGTTTTGTCATTTCAGCACACAGCTGTGCTTGCGCAGTGTTTACTTTCTCTTGCTCTTCGGATGCTGCAGCAGGCGCTGGGTTACTGTTTGCATAGGAAAGTTTTTCCTTTCATGTAGGCAGCTGCTTTTAAATACTTAAGAAATATTCCTGGGCTAACTGAAATATATTTGGTAATAGATTTTTTTAAAGCAGAATAACGTGATTGGACTTGGAGTTACGCTTGACAAAGCAGTTGCTACAGGTGATCTGCGGTTGAAACGATGTTATGAACAATTTTTGTCTGCCCTTTCTTCTTGAAAGCCCCGAAGTTAAGGAGGACCAAAATCTGGATCCAGTTCAGAATTTTGTGGCTGATGTTCCTCTTACGTGTTATTTTCCACATGAGAAATTGCTCTAAATGCTTATTCAGAAATCCTTTAGGAAGAATAATAAAAGCATTTGAAGAAATTTGCTTTAATATTCGCTTTACATCAACTCCCACCAGCTACAGGTGTCTCTTCAGCTGCAGTTTCAGCTTGGCGACTTTCCTGGTCTGCCTTGCCCGGGGTTTGTTTCGTGCCGCAGCCTTTCATCCCTGGCTCCCGTCCGGGCTGGCGTTGGGGACCCGCGGGAGCGCTGGGTGCACGCCTTTGTCCCCAAGTTACTCATCAACTGGAGGGGCCGGCGGGGCGCGGGGGGCGCCCGGTTACTGTGGTTACCGGCGGCATCGCGCTCCGCTTGTAAATGTGATCTTTGACCGTAGCCACCGCTCCGGAGGAATTTTCACAGCTCCCGGAGAAGACAAAACTCTGGGAGTCGAGATGTAAAAGGTTATCTGATACAAGGCGGGTGAAGCGGAGGCTTGTTCGGTGGGGAAGTGAATCCCTCTGCCGCGCTATGAGGGAAACGTTGGGAGGTTTTAACGTTTCAGGCGTGTTCCCTTGCAGCTGCGGTCCTGTTAAATTTGTTTTCTTTCGCTCTGCTAACAAGGGTCATGGATGGCAGTAGGAGTTTGGTCGTTAGCAGTTTGCAGAGGTATAAGGTCATTCAAAATTGTTCTTGTGCTTGTGTGTTCGCAGCAAGAAAATTTTAATGGGTCTTTCATCAGCAGTAGCCAGATCGTATCTGCTCCAGGGTATCACTCATCTGGCCCCGGCAGAATGAATGCGTTGAATGCCCTGAGCTAGGCTGAACTTACAGAAAAGGAGCTCAAGACTTTGTCTGCATGGTCACAGCAACAAAACTGTGGCTGGACTACAAATTTCTCGAGGATGTCACAATAAATGTGTTTTAGCCTGAAAGGTCATGCATACCTGCCTGTGGGAGGGTGTTCGCAGTCAGGACTTTTTTTATTTTCTTCCTGTCTGCTGCAAGAAGATACGTCACTGGGTAGCAGAAACTGGGGCCACTAGAGACAGGATAGTGTTGCTTCATTAATGATTGTACCTTGTCTTATGTTCACCGTTACATTATTTTAATGACTTAATTTTTCAGAGGAATTTGTATCCATAGACCATATATATCTATTCCGTACTGTATCATTATTTACTTCAATTACTTAGAGCATTTAGTTCCGGGCGTGGGTCTAACAGGGGAGGGGGCTGGTGCTCCCCAGGGGTGAAGGGGAAGCACAAGGGGTGTAAGTGCTGGGACTCTGCTCCCCCTTGCTGGGACTCTGCTCCCCTCTTCCCCGCTTCAGGCGCTCACTCCGAGCTCGGCTTCGGATTTTAGGAGCGGTCCTCACTTCTTATCACTCCTAGTGTGACCCCAGAGCTCAGGTCTTCACTGCCTTTATTTTTTCAATGCTTACATGGGAAATACCCCAGCACCTACATGGTTAATGAAAACACCCAAGGAATTACTGCCTGCCTGAGTTTAAAATCTGGGTGATGGCTCTGAGCAGATCCTCAGCCCTTACAGCGGGAAGATGGCAGCTCGCTGCTGACAGCCGAGGTCCTGCCCCTGGGTCAGAGGAGGAGAAGGGGTGACATCGGCGTGCTGTGTTGGCTCTTGGCCCTGGGGAGGGAGGGAACAGCTGGTCGGTTTTGGATGGTGTCAGGAACAAAACCAGAGGAGTTAATGCAGTTAAACCTGTATCCAGTTTTTTGTCGGTTCCCTCTTTGCTTCTGTGGGAAGTTCCCAAACTGGGTATGATTCAGTGGGGCCCAACAATGTGGGTTTTTGAAGATGCTGTCCTTGCGCCATGTCGGGAGCTGTAGACGCAGAGCTTGAGGGGTGCTGCGAGGAGAGATGTCCCAAGGCAAATGTGCGGGTAAAGGCAGTCGGGATGGTGTAGCAGGCGAGGGCTGTGTGCTGCGGCGGGATTACAGCCCCAAACAGAGATGATAGGCCAGATACAGTTTCACTAGGGCTTGTTCCATGGCATAAAGGGTTCTTTTTAGTGCAGCCAAGAATCCCATTAGGCTTTTCTTTTCCTGAACAACCTGTCTCCTATCCATTGGCAGTACATTTCGGTAACCTAGCATCATATAGTGCGTCTTATGTGGTTTAGCTATAAACTGCATCTCTTTACGTTTGCTCACATTACAGTGAAGTCTGTTGCTTCGCTACAAGCAGCTCCCACGAGCCTTAGTCACGCAGGGTGTCCTGCCTGACTCCGTGAGTCTGTTCCCAGCAGGGAGGTGAGCAGGATTTGGCTGCTGGTGCGGCCACGGCCTGTCCAGCACAATCTGCGTTACTTGGGGCATTAAATGTATTGAAGAGATTCAAGTGGTCTGGGGTGGGATGCCTTAGACCCTGCAAAATTGCAGTGCTACGATGACGTTTCTGTGAAGTGTTTGGCTTTACGGGAAATATTTTGCTGCTTTCTTGTAATTTTTGAACATGTATACCGTTTTTAAAGACAGAAATCCCCCACCTCTTCCGCTTGAATACACTAAGAAAGTAGCTCTTTTCCTGTGTCATAAATGTTATAATACTGTCTATGTGTGTGTACGCTCTAGTTCCTATAATTTCACATCACTCTGGACTCGGAATTCAGGAACAATTCTTCATTACTTTAGTGGAAAGAGTACCCAAAATATCCAAGTTTTATACCATCAAAATTAAATTAGACAGTAACACTCCTATGTTAGTAGCTTTGTCTGCGTTAGAGGAAAACCATCCTATGAAAAACCTTTTATCTGTAAAAGTATCTTAAAACTGTGTATAATCTTGCTGAATTACGTTTGAGCGGTCCTTCTGCTGTGAGAGGTAAGTACTAAGTTTGTTTCACTTTTTGATGGAACTCTTA
Source organism: Steatornis caripensis (assembly GCA_013398225.1). Taxonomy (NCBI): domain Eukaryota; kingdom Metazoa; phylum Chordata; class Aves; order Caprimulgiformes; family Steatornithidae; genus Steatornis; species Steatornis caripensis. Next base: position 175,966 of record VZSC01017937.1, on the reverse strand, counting down.
GTTCCACGTAGATACCAACGGCTTACAATTAGTTGTGCCATCACACATCGTCGCAGAAAGTGGACTCTCCAGTGCTGACTCTCGGAATAAATTGCTTCGAGAAACTGTCGGCAAATAGACTACTGCAATTAGGCGATTTAGAACAGCACTAATGAGGATAAATTTACAGGGATATTTGGCATGATTCAGTGTGGCTAGCAATGATGGCCTCCGCTGTGCCTGCCTAAAATACTAGAATACCTGTAATATGGTTTCAAGCGCTAAAACAGTTTTCAGGTATAAACAGGTCAATTCACTGTAAAGCATAGAGACAGAGAAGCTTATTATAATAATTTTCAAGTCTAAAAATTCTGTCTGTCCCTCATAAACATCTCTCTGGGCACAGACACTGCAAATTCTTCCG
>VZSC01017937.1:139074-175413 GCA_013398225.1 Steatornis caripensis | reverse complement strand
GTGGGTGAGCTGTCCTCTCTTCCTTGAGCAGTTTCATTAACTTCACTCTGCCTGCGTAGGAAGAGGTTTGCAAGGCCAGGTCGACAATTGGACTTCCTTTCCCACAGGGTGCTAGAGTTTATTGTAACAAACTGATTTTTGCCATTTTCAGTTAATTTTTAAGAGGACGGACTATTCTTGGTGAGCAGTCTAAACCCCGCTGTTTGTCCTCTTTTCGTATGGATTTTGTCTGCCTGGGGATTTGGTAACGTTTTCCTCTGTTGAGATCTATTCTTATTAGAATCGGTTTTTTTGGCAGAAGCCATAAGCTCGCAGGGATTTGAGTATCTAAAATGCTGAGGTCGCTCGTACAGTGATCCCATTAGGTTTCCGTGTCTTGCGTATTTGTCTCCCTCTTGGATTAACCATTCTTGCTATGCCACCAGGAACATCTGTCAATCTTTTCTGCTCTGTCTGGCAGCTTCATTAAGGATCCTAAACGCGTGTAAACACCTTGGGGCTGGGGCTGTCTCTGACTTTTCTCTTGGCCAATGCAGTGCATTTAGCCAGTGCTTAACCAGCTATAGTTCCTATAGTTCTGAGTAATAATGACGCAGATACTCTGTGAATACTCGTAAAAAGCAGAAAAGTCATGGTCTCATTTTGAAGGCTTTGGGAACTGGCCTCTCCCACAGAGGTTATTGGGGCAGGGAGAACTCAGACTTTTCCATGTCAAGCTTTTACTCTCCAGAATGTCCTTTTTACTTAAGAAAAGCCAAATTATCCCGCTGGCTGTTGTTATTGCAGGATGTTCCCAGGTTCTGTTCCGCGCTGTGGTTTACTGGTGGAAAATTATTTGAGGTCCTGGTAATTTTGTTTATTTAGGTGGGTTTTGTTTGTGTGATTGCTTGAGGGAATCAATGACTTGTTTTGTTTTTCGTAATTTTATTTTATACCTGCATCATAGGTTGTTGGACAGATCGGAGGCGCAGTTTGCTCTTGGTACCTGCACTTCAAGTGACATCTCCAGTGGTGGCCATGTGAAAAAGAAAGCAAACAAACATAGTAGACGCAATCCTTCCTCAGGTTGCAGTTACTTTTTAAAATGTGCATTCATGGTATATGCCTTCTAATCAGGAGATACACCAAGGAGAGGATGAGACCTTGACTGCATGGGCAGGAAGGCAGAGGGGTGGGGGTGGGGGTGGTGGTCACCGGCCTTTGGCTGCAGAGTGGATGTGGAGCCGGGTGCCCAGAGCTGTGCGTCAGGCAGAGCTGCCCTGAAATGCGAGTTCTCCTTTCCTTGTTGGAGTAGGGTTTGTCTTTTTTTGGAATGCAACTTCCTTGGACTGAGCATAATTCAAATAATCTGTGATTGATAGCTGTTATTAGTGCTTCTTTTCTTGGACATAGTCAAGGGAGAGCATGAAGAGAGGGCGACCCCGAATCGGATCTGCCCCATCTGGGGTGGATCTTTTCCATCTACATGTGGCACCTGCGCTTCAGAAATGATGCAAAGACTTTTTTAGTAGATGAGTTCTGTATTTTCTCATCCAAATCATGTGCGATGTCAGGCGTAGTTTCTCTGCCTAAACCACCTACTTCTTGGGGTCGTTTTCACTACGGAAAGCAAGTTGTGTTTTCTGACTTGGCTCAATTCACTTCAATTACCCGNGGTTGCAGTTACTTTTTAAAATGTGCATTCATGGTATATGCCTTCTAATCAGGAGATACACCAAGGAGAGGATGAGACCTTGACTGCATGGGCAGGAAGGCAGAGGGGTGGGGGTGGGGGTGGTGGTCACCGGCCTTTGGCTGCAGAGTGGATGTGGAGCCGGGTGCCCAGAGCTGTGCGTCAGGCAGAGCTGCCCTGAAATGCGAGTTCTCCTTTCCTTGTTGGAGTAGGATTTGTCTTTTTTTGGAATGCAACTTCCTTGGACTGAGCATAATTCAAATAATCTGTGATTGATAGCTGTTATTAGTGCTTCTTTTCTTGGACATAGTCAAGGGAGAGCATGAAGAGAGGGCGACCCCGAATCGGATCTGCCCCATCTGGGGTGGATCTTTTCCATCTACATGTGGCACCTGCGCTTCAGAAATGATGCAAAGACTTTTTTAGTAGATGAGTTCTGTATTTTCTCATCCAAATCATGTGCGATGTCAGGCGTAGTTTCTCTGCCTAAACCACCTACTTCTTGGGGTCGTTTTCACTACGGAAAGTAAGTTGTGTTTTCTGACTTGGCTCAATTCACTTCAGTTACCCAAAGCACAGGATCAAGGTGATGAGGGTCTTCTATAATCCTCGTGCAAATTTGCTGACGTCAGTACAGTTTTCCTAGTTGAGCCCTGTGAGCTGACCTTGCAGAAACCATGGGTGCCTTATCTTGACTATGATTTCCCTCAGGGCAGGTGACATGCACTGGTTAACTGCAGTTAAAATAAAACAAAAACCTCCCTCTCATGAATTCAGATCTCAAATACTCTGCTAAACTTTCTTCCTCTGTTTCTCCTGATATTGCCAGTGCTAGCATAGCTCTTGCTAACCAAGTTCCCAGTGCACCCTCGTGGGACTTTTCTCTTTCCCATTGGATGTGGGGTGGGTGGCAATGTAGCTGAAGGATCCTTATGTATACCCAAATAAAGAAGACAAAGGACTGTTGCTGTAGCTCACAGGAGAGTTTCATTTGTTGTTTCACTGGAGCTTTTGGTCAGTCTGTTTTCCATGGCATGCAATTGGCCCAGTTCTAAATAGTGTACAGGCTTGCATTTCCTCTGTGTATTTTTCTGTATAAATTATCTCTCTGTATATAGTCAGCAACATATCAATATCTATATATATTTCTCTTAGAAAAAGTTTAAAATTCCATAGAGCTTTTTAAGGCAATGACATAAACTACGGTGTTATGAAAAGACACAAACACGTTGCCGTGTTCTTATATTTAGCCCAAGTTACAGTGAGCGGAGAGTGATTTAGCAGGGCTTTGAGGATGTGATGAGTGCATTAGCAGTCTTAAAAATCAGTTCATGAATCAAATCCTGACTCATGCGGAATAACTTTTGACTTGCTGAGTTGGTCTGTTGGATTTCACAGAGCCAGCAAATTCACAAAGTATATTAATTATTGGCCTTTTAGCAAGTCCTTTTTCCTTTTTTAAATATGTCAAAATTGCCAACAGTTAAAAAGTTGGTTTCGTTCTATGTACCACCATTTCATACTATAAAATCATTTTGGTAACTGTAGACTCCTAGTTAGCATTTTCTTGTCCTTTCTTGGTAAAATTGATGCTCAGGTTGCCAGGAGATTTGCATTGGCACAAATCACTGTCCAGCCTCAAAGGGCCGCAGGTGCATCCTGCGCGCAGGCCGTGCATCTCCTCCTACCTCTGAGCTGCTCTTCGCTCCTTGAGCAGTCACAGCATGGTCAGGACGACAAAACAGGTTCCTTAGCCGGAGGAGAGTACTGGAGACAACATTACCAGTGTTTTTCTGGCATGAAACTCCTGCAAGCAAGCACACTTACTGGTTTTATTAATGCCCTGACACCTGGAGCTCTGTTGTTTCACAGGAATCTGTTTCCCGTTTTAAGAAACGTAGTTTTCTAGAGAAGCTTCATGAGTCCCCAGTGTCATTTAATGGCTTAATTTTATAGCACAAATAGTAAGATACCAATATTTCAATGAACCTCCGTGTTCGTTTTGAGGCTTAGCTGCTGATTTTTGAATACACAGAGTTGGAAAAATGTATCATAAATATTCAAATACTTTTGTAAATGAAGTGTCTCAGGCTGCAAGCAGGGAGAGCTAATATTCTTATATTAGCATTGAAGCGCCTTAGGCCTTTCTTCTTTCTCCTTTATTGATACCATCTGAAGCGTCTTTAGAGTCATGTTCTAGATTCATTAAGTCTGGACGCAGATGGGTGAGACATTGCTAATTAACAATCACACTCAGTTTACACCAGACCAGCTGACACGTCTCTTCACAGAAATCAGTAGAATTACGTGATTTACGTGGGTATCGCGACAAGCGTACGTCCCCTTACAGCAAGCATCATTTAACAAGGTCAGGGGACTGTATCAGGTTCAGGCGTGACAGGCCAAGTGGCGACGAGCACCTTCGATCGTTGCTGGATGCCCGTAAAGTTCCTCTGACAATTTGAAGTACTGCTGTTGCAGCTGACGGGACTTGCGCATCCTAATCCGTTGATTACTTTGAGCATCTTGGATCACTGTGAGCATCTTGGACTAAATTTAAAAAAAAAAAAAGAAAGGGAGAAAAGAACAGTGTTAAGCTAATGTTAAGGGTCTAACTTAAGATCTCAAAACCCAAGAGGATTTGGCATCGTTACCTCTGCCTGTTGTTCCTGGGTATTACTGCTATTGTGATCCCTTGTAAGAAAGATGCAGACCTGTGTGAGATTGAGAGCTTGGGTGAAAAAAATCAACTACTGTAATGAGCAAATGTTTAATAGCTTAATACGAGGTTTCCTAGCCTTCTGCAATTTCATTTTAAAATCACGTGTTATTATGAAAAAGCTGTACTCTGACAGTTGTGCTGTGTTTGAATAGAGTCCCTGGGCCTAATTCTGCCACTCTTGCATTATGCAACACTTCGCTGAGGAGCAGTCATAAGGCAATTACCAGGAGTTTGTTACTGCACACCATGAGTAAGTGTGGGATTTAATTAATCTGGTGGAAGATTCTCATTAGCATAAAAAGAAATACTGACCTTTCCAAAGTCTAGTACCTGAAGTTAGCAAAACTAGATAAAGCTGTTTTCTATCTAAAAGCCAAGTGTATCATTGAGCATTGGGAACTCCTTGTAAAAATGTGATGGGAAAACTTGGCCGCAGCTCTGGAAGAAGTGCGGTACGGGCTGGAGCCTGCACCGTTCCTGGGGATGGGAATTTTTCCTTTGACTTGGCAGAGGGCAAGATAAAGATCGGTTTGCTGAGCTCTGAGGGACCAGTTAAACAACTCTGGTGTTGGTCGCATTCTCATGGCCTAAATGTGCAGCTACTTCAACAAGTAAATGCCTATAAATTAACGCTGATTAATTAACTAACCTAACCCTTCACTGTAAATAACGTCTGTTGTGTGCCGTATTTTAGCGTGTTGGGATCTGAAGAGATTTGTAACAGAAGAGCAGAGCATGCACTCCGATGAGGGAGAGCAGTAGTCTGCAAGCATACCCTACGTAAACCTTGCTTTTAGGGATCTTAACTGGGCATTAATCAGTATATGCTTTATTAGCAAAATTCTCCTCTCAAGGCTATTTACATACAACACAGTAATAGCATTTCACCAGCTTTTCTTTGAGAGGGAGCAGCAAGAATCTCTGACAACAAAACTTGTATTAATGTGTTCGCAGGTAGCTCAGAGGAGCGAGTTACATGCGGTAGAGTTTATTCTCATCAGACTGTCTGAAGAAAATCCACTCATTGCACGCATGGCTTTGTTATTTTTTTGGTTGTTCTTCGTTGAGTATCTTAGTGGTTTTGTTTGAAAGATGTTTTGCAGCCCTGTAGACTTCTCTACTGTTTGTCGCTATAAAGCTGTCAAGCTGGATTCTCAGCTGAGCTCTCTTCTGACTCTGGAGGTGCATCTTCTCAGGTGGTGACTTGGAAGTTGGAAGCCAAGGGTGCAGAAGATCTTGGTGTATGCTCACACAGACCTAGACTGGCTCTGACCAGGATGGTTGCTGAGCGTGCTTGGGTGTAGCCATGGTGTGGTGGTTACATTGACCTCAGGTCAGGAGAGCCACAGTAAGCAAACCTGGGAGAGATGAGTTGAATGGGGATTATAGGATGGAGGTTTGGGCCTGGAAGGGAAGAGTACTCTCTTCGTAAAAAAAACCCAACAAATTATGTGTGGTTTGCTTCTGTTGATGGAACTCGTTTGGTACACTGAAAAGATTTAGAGCAACAGCATTAGCCAACAGCATTTAACAATTTATCTTATAATAGCTAAAGAGTTGGTTTCATGGAGTGGGGAATCGGGATCTGCCTCTTTTCCTCACTGAGTCCTTTTCTGGTTTGCAGACAAGCTAGGTTGCCTGTCTTGTCTTCTTCGCTTGACTGTGTTGCAAGCTAGCATGGTAGCACATGCTATGGTGAAGAAAAGGTGCCTGGAAATGCTATGGCAGGATGTGAGTGCATGAAGAGCAGGGACAGCCATTAGCTGTCCAGCATTAGAGTCACCTTTGCTTCCCAAGTCACACATCCCGAGGGTTATGCAATGTATTGTTTCGTTCATTGTCTGAAAATTGTGTGCGACTAGGAAATTCCATAATCTATGGTCTGTTTATTCATAAATACCAGCGCAGTAATTTTGCTTAACTACTCTGACTTTATCTTGGCAAATAGTTATCTGCAATACTGTAGACCCTAAATGCCTATAGATGCTATGCCTTTTTGGATAGCAATTTTTTGGGGGTCTTACCTAGGCCTTCAGAGAAATGCAGAGAAAAAATGTACTTATAATTAACCATATAACATCTGCTCAGACAACTTACTACCTGCCTTGCAGATGTGCTTGGGTTTGTATGAAGTGTTGGTATGTTCACTTTGCCATATATATGACCAAATTTGTGTGTAAGGTTGCTGGAACAGAGTAGACACCAAGTCTGGGGTACCTTCTGCATAGTGCGGCTGTCATGCAGAAGGTTCATCCCTTGTGCCACAGAAATATCGCGTGCAAGGGAAACAGGTTTCTTACTTCATTACTTTTGCGCACTCTGAAGTAGAGTGAGGACTCTGTCAGCCAGTGCTGAAATGTTGAAAAGTAGAAGATAACGGAAGGACAGAAATATGTTCCCCTTGAGATCAGGAATCCCTCTCTACTAAAGTAAGCAGAGAAAGACTTAATCCATAAATTCGATTTTAAAAATTCCATCTATTAAAATAGGATTATTTGAACAACGTAATACAGGAAGGTGTGTAAAGATTTTCATGATGTGCCATGTACCGCTTTCAATTTTTAATAGAAATCTCTTTCATTCATTGTGTTTTGCTGTTTTGATGAGTAAGTGTTTTCACCTGAAGCTGATGAGTGAAAACTATGAAAGTTTTGACGGAGCTCGTCACTCTGGCAGATGGATGGCCCAGGCCTGCTCAGCGGTGGGAGGGGGCCGTCAAGTAGGTGCCCGTTGTTTCTGAGGTGTCGGTGGGTGATGCCTGGAGGGAGAACACTGTTTGACTTCTCATGCTGGTGGCAGCCATGCTGCTTTGATGAATACTGCAGTAAAAGAGCAGGTTTATGCCGCTTTCAGTACGAGCTTGATCATACAAGCCTTACTTCATCAGATTTGTCTTCTTAGACCAAGACCAGAGGTCATCGCAGAGCATTTCTCTGGGAAGTAACTCTTACAAAGGTGGACCTGGTGGACCTGGACTCCTCTGACTCCCCTGGCGTGGGCCATAGCTCCTTGCAGTTGAGGCCTCGCGGTGAGATTCCCCATAGGTGCAAAGATTTCTGGGATCGAAAGAGTAGATTAACATAGAACTGTTTAATATGGAGATTTATAAACCTTCTATATCACACATGGAGATGGATATTTAAGAACTAAAGTGACCACAAACGACTTGTGTTATACAGTTGGAACCACTATCAGTCTCCCAGCTGTGGCACGTGGGGCGATGTAACTGTCCCGTTTGGTCACTGCTTATTGTGTTCACCTGGAAATGTTAGCAGCCTTTTTTTCTTTTTGTGCTGCTTTTATAAACCTTTGGACAGGAGCGCATTCTTGGCATTGTTGAGTGTTTTTGGGGAAAGCAATTCCACGCATTCTTAGCTTTGGGAAGTGATCAGGCAGAAAGGCGTGAGCTAACTTGGATGATTTATCATTGTTCCACGAGAAAAGGGACACAAGACCTTAAACAACTACAGGCTGTGTAAGCCCAGAAAGTTATTTTACATAGGGCTGTTTAAGCCTGAAATAGGAATAGTGACGGCCTTGCGTACTGGAGAGGTGCACTCCTGTTTAAAACCACAGGCATTGTATACTTCCATGTTAATTTTGGTAATGCAATAATGGAGAAAAGTGTAAAAAGGAGCGATTTGCTTTCAGACAAAATATTAAGACTGAAAAGATGTCAAATGTTGGGTCCTTTGTTCAGTCCGGGAGGTCTGTATCTTTGTGTTCGTAACAATGGTCTTCTCCAACCTAGGATTTGAGTTCATTGATGTGCTGTCTCGGTGAATGAAGAACTCCCTTTCTGTGATACTGAGAGAAAGAACAGCCTACTTTACTGAGATTCCCCCTTTATTAGATCCCTAATCAGTTACTGTGCATCTGATTGTATGTTCCTGAGTTATTCATAGCTGAAACCTTGCATTTAAGCCCTTTTTTTATTCTACTGCATATACTGTGTAGTAGAAATTGGCTAATTTAAATACAATAGTTGTAAAAGGAATATGTCAAGTGCTGGCTCAACTTCAGTCTCTTTCAGAAAGCACTGGCAAATCAGGCAGTAAATTGTTTTAATTTGCTTATGAATTCAGTAAGAATTATCTACAAAGTCATCACACTTCTAGGTTTTCTTGGACAAGCCTCCTTTCTCTTCCCAGCCGTTTTGTCCAGGCAGAAAAACAGGACTTTGCCTATATAAAAGCACGTATGTTGGGCCCTTAGATATGTACTTTAAGTGTGTGAAAGTTTTGCCTAAGGAGGTATTTCAAGCACTAGGGCAGATTGACTAAAGATATTTATGGAAGTTGTTTCTCTGTATAAATTGAAAGAAAGAAATAGGAGCAAGCAAAAATAAAGAATAATTATAAAGGATGAACCTCACTGTAATGTACAGCTCTTACATTCGCTGAGGTTTTTGCTCTTGCTTTAAGCAGTCACCGGACATTTCCATACAACAGTCATGCAAAACTACTCACCTTCCACATTTGCTTGACTGCCATGTCAGAAGAAGAGCTGTTTAAAAGGATGAAAGCTTTATTTTGTGTCCTTCTGGCCTGAACCAGAACAGTAACTAGCACGGCTGCTCCTTTGGCTTTAAAGATAACACTACTGTGAAGACTTGTCTGGTTTTAGGTACATACTGTTCTGGGTGATAGTCTTTTGAAGTTTGTGATGGACTACTTTGTACAAACACATGCATGAAGTGTTTCCAGCCCTGGGTCATGATAAAGCCTCTTTAAAAGAAATCAAGCAGTGTATTTTGTTCTGGTTCACAAAAGTGCTATTGAATAACATAGTGAAAACCTGTGCTGCTTAGCGAGTCGGGAGAGAAACAGCAGTTTGGCCCTGGAGGGAACAGAGTCGTCATGTGCAGAGCCTCGAGAAGGTGACGTCCCAGGGCCTTTGGGTTTATATTCCAAAAGAATTGAAGTACATTTTCTTTTAGAGGCAAGTCAGTCTGACTTCCTTCAGACAGGAACCACAGGCAGAGTCAGGAGCTGGCTGTGAAGCAGAGCAGCCCCCTGAGGTGCGAGGGTGTGAACCGAGAGAAGTGGGGGCAAGGAAAAGGCCGTCGGTTGTGGGAGGCTACTGATGTTGGACATGCTTACTTAATCCTAAAGGTTTTCCTTTCCCAAGTGCCCCAGGGTTCCCTCCCAGCCCTCCTGGGTGAGAAATACTTGGTACCATGGACCTGCCGAAATGTCTGTCTCTGAAGGCGCAGAGATTCCTGTTTACAGCTTTGCTGAGAGAGGGAATACCTGGGAGGGGAGGAATACGTGATGGGTCTCAGGGAACGTCTTCCGCTTTCCCAGCATACGAAGGACACAGGAGTTAAACTCACTGCTTGGAAGATATGACCGTCAATATATGTGTTCATCCTCAATCCATCGATATATCTATCTATCTATCTATCTCTGTGTGTGTGTATCTGTGTAATATATAGTGATATGTTGGGATTTCATATGGCAATGCAGCTTCCAGTTCTGTAAAGAGAACATTGAGAAATTACCTATATTGTTATATACGTAGTAGCATTTGGACTAGATGGAAAACAGTTGACAAAAATACTTCTTTGAGATTAAAAAAAACCCAAACCCATTCCTATAAATGAAAAATTATCTTATTCAACATCTGCAGCTGGAAATGGGTCACCTTCAAATCTGAAAGTGAAAACTCCTTAAAATGAAGGAGTTTGGGAAAAAGAAAAAAATCATGAACCCAGAAATGTACATTCAGTTTTAGAAATTTGAGCTTTAATACTTTAAGGAAGGCAAAGGCATTTGTCTTTTTGCAGTATACGTACACGTGTGTCTGTTACCAGTTGCAGGAGTATAAACCTCATCAGAACCACTGGGGTTACTTCATGGTGGCATCTGCGAACGTGAGAATAATACTTGGCTTGTGATTTTAGTGTTTTAGCTCCTCACCAGAACTCAAATCCATAGGTAAAACAGACTGATATTTTCCTGTGAAAGTGTGAATTCACAGGAGAAAAAAATGAATGCGTGGAACTGAAAGTTGAAAGCTAAAGAAAAATTATGCAAAGTCCTAAAATGCAGATACTTAGGCTCAGATATGCTTCTGTTACACTTAATGCCAAAAGTCCTGTTGTTGTAACTGGGAGCTGGATTAGGACTTTTATTGGTATCATACCAATTTGAATTCCTTCTCTTGATGTTGATCTTGCTCTTGACAATCACTTTTCCCATTACAGTTCCATTAGAGATTTAAAACACAGTATAATAAAACTCAGTGAAAAAATAACTTAATGCACCTAAATTATTATGCAAATAGTACAAATTTAAACTCATTCACATCACTGCAGTTCTCCCTTTATGCCGAACAATAGAATCTAAACCTTATGCTTTTCACTGGCTAATCAATTTTTAGTTCACCATCTTTTTTTTTTTCAGAGGTTTCTGGAGTATCAAAATAATTGAAAATAATTGGTCTTTCAGTTGTTTTACAGTTAGTACTTGGATAATTAAAAATGAAACAGATTATGCATGTTGTATTTTAATAAAACAATTAATTATTATTCAGTGGCCTTTATTCAGTGGCCTCTGTGGAGTACGCCTGGCAGCGGTCATCCCCAAACCGACAGAGACCAGTCCAGGTCACAGAACTGGCCTCTTTATTTTGGCAGCAACTGAAATTGGTATTACCGAGTCTGTGCAAGGAAGGAAAAAAAGCAAAAAAAGACTGAACTGTCCTTTTTCTCCCCTGGAGAAGTTCCTGCAGCAGATATTTGGGAGCAGGGGCAGCACAGAGGCTGCAGGTGTAAGGGGATGCCAGGTCAGCCACATCTCTTCTTCATTCGCTTTGGCATTTTTTCTATGACTGAAGTAGAGGTGTCTATTTTGGGACCTTACAGAGACCTAAATAAATAGTCCTTAGATAGTCTATATCAACATTACATCAAATATCAAATATCTATATCAAATTCAGTCACAGGTGACCTCAATATGGCAATCTTCCATATGTGTATTACATAATTCTAAAAAAATTGTAAACTTGATTTTAAAGACTGTTGGCTCAGAATTTGCCTCTAGAAATAAACAGGTATTAACCGGAGCTGCTGTTGGCTTTCAGCATGCAACTTTGCTGTCATCCAGCCTGGGCATGATTTATTTTTATTTATATGGTTTTGATATGAATTTGAAGATATGAGGCAAATACATGGTTTGAAGAAAACTGATATACTGTGTCTAAAATGTTTGCAGTGGAGAACCAAAGCATTTTCTCCAGTTTTGGCTGTGGGTCTCCACGATGTGAGTTCATTTGCTTCCAGGATAGCTGTAGGAGCATTGCTGGACTGTTTTACCACTTCATTTGGCAAATATTACAGACAATTAAAGACAGTTTGAAAAATGACTGTATTTTTCAGATTTGAAAGCGCTCTTGTGAATAGACTAGCCTCTTGTCCACAGTCAATACGCAGTAAAGCTTTCATATTACACCAAGTACTAGGGCCTGATGCAGACAAGGGAAGTTCTGCAAGTGCCGACTCCCCGCCAGCTGCCAGGAGCTGAATACGTTTTGGGACATTTCCACCACTTTATCTACATTAGCAGGGTCTTCAGGTACTGCATACAGACACTAAGTAGTGGTATGGCATCATTCCCTCTTCTGTACATAAGGGCACACAAGCATTAGATGCAGAGTGTTAAGTCAGTCCTGGCAGCCTGTTGTTCCCTGTGAAGCTCAGGCCAGTACGTATGCTGGTTAATGAAGCAGATGTGCATGGCCTCTGAAACTTTCGGCTCTCCCTATGACAGGGCAGGTTTTTAGCAGGGATAATGTGGGACTAGGGAGCCTGTCACATTCACCCAGTGTGGGCCTGTTGTTACTATTAGGGAGCATAAGCGTGTTGATGCTTTTTCCCTGTGTGGCTGGACCAGGAAAAGGAGAGCAGATTATATAAACCCAGTTAATGGAAATATTAGAGACATGGTTTACCTAGGTTTTCCCCCTTCTTTTCGTACATTTTATTCTACATACATTTCAGGCAGAATGAGAATTGCCAAAAGGAACAAATGCCATGCGGGGACTATGAAACCTGAGTTGGCAGCCCACAGAATTTGGGAGCCAGGGAGTGCAGCCTTCACGGGCACGAGACTGGGTAGGCTAGCCCACATGCAAATCCCAGTTTGAACTGTAAAAGCACTTGTGGGGTGTGTCTTGCTGGTATGGGTGTTCCAGATCATTCTCATATTCCCAGGGTGCGTGTATTATTGTTTCAGCATTTGGTTGAGACTCACAGAGCTAAGTTAGCTTTACTGTTGAAATCAGGGATGCTGAGTTCTCTCTTCAGTAACAGTCATGTAAACCTCATCAAAATCGATAGAGTTACTTCTTCTTGGCATCTTTGAGGGTGAGGACAGTGATGTTTTAGCTTCCCGCCAGACTTCAAATACAAAGATAAAAAGGAACTTATTTCTTTTGCCTTGCTACAAATCAACCAGCTTTTCTCCAACCAGATTTGAGTGAGTTTTGGTGGCCTGAGCCTTTCATTCATTGTGCATGAAGCATGGTGCGAAGCTGCTCTGCTCAAGCTCTGGTGCTCCGTTGCTTTGCAACACCTCTGTTTGCATGCTCGCAGGTGGGCAGATTCGCCTGGAAATGTGCATCAAACCAACGTGATTTCATTCTTCAAGGGTCTTGTAACACTCCACCCAAAGTCACTGGTAAAATTGTCCATTCCGTGCGAGTTTAGAAAGGTCTCTCAGCTCCGCTTTTAAGGACATTTACATTATTTAATGGCATGTGGTGACAAATCTTAGGTGTTGAGCAGCACTGGGGTGACTTCCGCACCTGCGGCTGGAGGGGCAGCTCCTGCTTGAGACCTCTTTAGGGCAGCAAATAGTACTGCCCCGGTACCGCGCACCCAGCCCCAAGCAGCATTACTGAATTTCTCTAACAGAGTTTCAGGGTTTTTAAACTCATTATACACACGCGTATACAAAAACCTGTGTCTGTTCTGACCGCAGTGGGTTTATGGCGATACAAAGGGATTTCACTAAGGAGGGATGCTGGGGGGAAGGTGTGATCCAGGCTGGTGCAGCTGCAAGGATATCAGCAGAGCCATTGCCGGCGGCTTTCTGCTTTCTCCGTCCAGAGGAGAGGCACATACTTTCTGTGGCCGGTGTGGAGTGCTACCTGCCTGGAAAAGTCCCCTGGTCCTGTGTGCTCTCTGTCAAGGCCTCTCAGGTGGGTGGACACAAGCTTAGTAGAACAGAACAGCTCAAATAGTAGTCAGGTGGTTGTTTGGATAGTAATATTTTTTTATCCTTTTCTTCACAAAAGGCTTCGTCAAGGTGTGGGTTACTTGTTAACAGCTGAAGTCAAGTAGTGATAGGTGAATTGTTTCTCTCTATTTACACAAAATAAGGCAAGAAGTTGTGTTTTTTCAATAGTCTGTGTAAGGACTGTAAAAACAAATGTCTCCACCCTTTACAAACACAGGCTTTACTGGAAAGGCCATTTGCCATGTATAGAGCAGAGACAGGAAAAAAATGATAAAAATACCCTGTTCCAGATGGAAATGAGAATTCTGGCTGTTCTTCCCTTTATGTTTGCAAACATGTCTCTGCTGACTCCATGAGATCTGCAGAGCTGAGCACAAAGGAGGGAGAGAAAAGCTTTGGGTTAACAGTCTGCACATCAACCACCTCCCAAACCAGTGCATTTCTGAGATGGGTTTGAGAAGAGGCCAACACCAGTTGGCTCCTCTGTGAGCTCCTCAGCATAGATTGCTGATTGGGGGCTTAGTTTCTGAAGGTTGGTGCTTGCTATTTCTGAAGGCCAGTGCTTGGCTATTCCTCACTCCTGCCTTGAAGATACCTGTGCCCATGCTGTTTAGTCACCAGTCTTATATTTTTTACGTGTTAGGTACTGCTTCCCAAGCAACAGAGGTGCACCACAAACAGGTTGCAACAAGACCCTTTAATGTGCTGAAAGATGAGAATGCAGCAAGTGGGATTCTCAGCACAGTTAAAAAACAACTCGTAAACCTTTCATCCCCAAATTTTCGTTTTTAAAAATGGATATTTTTAGTGCGTGTGTATCTTTCTAAGGAAAAAAAAAATGACTTGAGGGGATCTAGAAGTATGAATTCAACTGTAAATAGAATTGGAAAGGAGCATAAGATGAGACTCCTCTCCAGCATTTTGAAATCATGCAGTAGGATACAAGACCTTGTAATGATTTTTCCGGTTGCTTACTTTTATTTGTTTTGAGTATGGCTAGCTTTCTCTCCGCCTCTAATTCTTCAAAATGAGGCTTGGTATGAATTGGGAGGTATCTCAGATCTTAGCAAATAGGGTATCTGAGCTCTACATCAACTGCGCTTGCGGGTCTCCCCCACATCAAACAAAAATCCAAGCAAGGAGTGGTTTTCTCTCCGTGTCTGTGCAGAACAGAGGAACACTTGATTGTCTTTTTCTTCCTTACACTGAAAAAGATCTGCGCTAGAGGCCTCATTTGCAGAACATAAGGCTTTTTGAAGTCTCTTAGGCTCCTGTTTCTGAAATAGTGGTCTGCAAACCAGCACAGAGAGACCGTTTGGTGCGCATTGGTAACTGTATAGTGTTTTCATTTTAACGTTTGCTGTTAAGGTCATGGTTTGGTGCTCAGAGAAGTCAGGTGGCCCGAAAAAGCACGGACATCGCTTCTGCAAATCTTATCGAGAGTTGTTAGCTGAGGCAGCGCTCAGCAGCGGTACGTGGGCACGCTGGAGTCACGTGGCACGGGGCAGGCGATGGGACCGGAGTGGGAGCCGCTGCTGTGGTGGCCCCATGCCCTGCCTGAAGACAGTCGTATGTGGGACATTTTAGCAGAGTTTAGTGCTGGAGCGTAAGGGAGCCGAGCGGCCCAAGGTGGGAGCATTGGAGGCAGGGAGTGAGGGGCAGTTTAGGAGCAGACTGAGCCTCCCAGTAATAATTAACTGTGTGCTCTGGACTGGAAGAAAAATCTGCAAACTGTTTAATTTTCTTTTTTTAATCCTTTTTTACATTCTGATATAAATGGTAGAATTACAAAGATCAGCCAAATAAGCTGGAGTGGCAAATGAAATTACCATTCTACAGGCAAAGATGTTACATTGGCATTCCTGTTTTCAGTTGAAATATGTTCAGTGTGTCTCTTTATTATTTAAATTGCCTGATTGCTGTGTTCTATGAAGGTATTGTTTTACTCAATTTATTATTCTTTAAATTGCAAGGTAAACTTTAATTCAGTGCCAAAAGGTCAGCTCATGAATATTTTTTAATTTTTAGTTATTTCACTTTGCTTTTAAGAAGTCTTTCAGTGACCAACCCTTGCAACTCAACTGTGCTAGTTCTCTTGTGTCCTGTAAAATAACTCTTGAAATCCAATGAATAAAACGAGGAAGAAGAACCAAGGGGTAATGATCAATAAAATTTATTAGGAGCGGGGTGCCACTGGCTTGCCCAGACCTAAGCACTATCGATCAGTGATCACTGCATCCACAGCACATTAGCCCTTGCAGAAGCAGCTTGTGCAAGAACTTGCTTAGTTTCTCTAGGCAAAGGTAGCCTCTGATGCAAGGAAGAAGAACGTCCCCTGGGTGCCAGCCTTGAATGGCTGCCGACCCCTGCGCTAGCCTCCGTGAGCCTAGTGGAGACAGACTGATGTGCTTCTCCCAGCATGTTTTTGAAATGTTGCTAAAACCTTCCAAATGCTAGTCTATACAAGTTAACCGGCTGAATTTTCTCCCTCTTCAGTGCTGTAGGAGGGCATGTTGTGTGTGTCTGAGCTGTACCTGAGCTCGACTGCTTGCTCTGGTTTGGAGCAATATGGGAATAACAGATGATATACATTCTTTCTCACAAACGTATTCTTTTTTCCATACTCCTCCTTGAATGAGCTTGTGCCAGAAGTCTCTGAGATGTTAGGAAGGCTCCGGAAGCCGGTAATTTGCTCACTTAGAGCTCCACAAAAGATACCTATTTTTTGTACGGTTCTTACCATCTAAAGGCAAATGCAATTAAGAAATTGAGTCAAGTTTACAAATAGGTCATGGATCATGTAATAAACTGCAATTGTTGACGTTTATGGAGGCTTTTTCTCCCAAACATTGTTTATGAAAGGCAACTGGCAAAGGCAACGAGACAAAAACTGCTTTAGGCTCCTTTTCTGGGCAGCGCTCAGCCTCCCCAGCTCCTCCTCTCCCCTCAGCATGTCTTTGAAGCTCCCTTTTAGTATTTTCGTGTATGTACATGTGCTACACTTCAAGTGGTGCAGTAGCTGATTTTCTTGTACTGAGAGCTGTGGGCCGTTGAGCGCTGGGCTGGTTTTAATGGGCTTCACCTGAATGCTGGCTTTCCCCCACGGAGGCTGCCGTGCACATCTGTGATTTCAGCCGTTGCCCGGAGCTTGGCAGAGCCGCACAGGGTGGGTGTCCCAGGCCAGGCACAGAGTGTCCTGCCAGACATCCTGTGGGACCGTCACCTCCACCAGGTCAGTGTGGAGGCCTCTGGCTGACTCTAGCATCACAGACCTTTGTGCATCGCAGCCCCAAATTAACCTCTAGAACAGCTGTAGGTGCACGTATGGTCTTGCGCTTGGCAGGAAAGCAGCAGTATGTCAAAGCACCATAGCTGTTGTAGTCAAGAAAGGGTCAGGGTTTAGCCTGTTCTTGAAGTGGCCAGTAAATTAGCCATTAGGGCTTTCTTATTTCGGTCTGCTGTGGGCTGCATCCCATTCTTGTACTAGAGTCATGTACTCTAGTCAGAGGCAGCTGATCTGAACTAAAAAAACTCTTGCTCGAGGCAAAGTGCATATTCTCTCTTCATTACCCACACCAGACTGGTAAGAAAAAAAACGAAGGCGGGGGAGGCAGCGAAAACCGTATCAGGAGAAGAGCTGAAAGATGTGGGGCTGAGCTGAAGCCTCAGCTGCGTTCAGTTTTTCTCCTGTATCTTGTGTGCTCAAAGGTAAAGTTAGTTGGATTCAGGAGAAGGAAAATAAGGGTTAGCCAAGGAACTGACTGAAGCTGAGCTTCTCCAAAGCTGGCAGCGTTGGGTTGCAAAGTTGTGGTTCAGCCACGTTGGTAAGGAGGCAAGGACAGGGCCAAACAGGATGGAAGCTGCATCCTGTGGGGATCTTCGAGGAACAATAGCATCTTTCATGCTTCATGGCTATAAAATGCATGAATCAACTCACCTGAGGCAGGAGAAGTCGGGAGCAGCTGACATCAGCCGCAGGAGCCGAGTCGCTCATTCTTTAGGCGTTAACACATTTCCTGACCGACCCAGTCTGTGCTCCGGAGGGCATCCCTCCCTGCCTCCCGATATGAGCTGGGGACAGATGTTTCATATACTTTTTTCTTTGTGTCGGATGACCCACCGCTCCCACAGAGCCCAGCGTGCAGAAGCCCAGTGAGAGGCCCAGGTGGATGCTGCTGTTGCTGGACATAACGCTGGGCAAGAGGCATTGTGTCGTGGCCTTGGTGGCATCCGCACCCGAGTGTGATACCCTGCACCGCACAGGGTGTTGAGGACAGTCCTACCCAACGCGGCGTGGGGACAGCCCTGCTCTCCCTCCTGACAGGCAGCTGGGGGTCAGCATGCAGGGCTTGGTTTTTTGCATGGTCCGTGTGAAGTCCCACAGTCATGTCTGTGGGGCCCCTTTTTTTCCCCCCAGAATTTCTATAGTTTGAATTTTAGTGCAAAAGGTCCTAGAGTGACTGAGCTGAGATTGAACCTATCCACGAGAAAAACCCTTGGTGTGAAATCCCCCCTCCCCACGCTGCGTGAGTCGGGGTTTGGGACATCATTAAAAGACAGGGAGAAGCCAAGTTAAACTCATTTAATCTTTGTCTTTTTGCACAACACTCAACCCGGTGTCAGAGACTCATAGTAATAGGATTATTTTCTTGTCAGATGGAAGATGGAGATAGTCGTCCCAGATGTGCACGCCTGGTTTGAAGACCTGATTATCTTGTTGGTGTCAGTTCTTGGCCTCTTATCAAAGGGACTCTCACGCGCATCACCTTTCGGCTCCTCACCCTCAGCTCTGCAAAGAAGAGCGATACACTTAAACAATTTCCAGCTAGTAAGCCGATGTTTGTCATTTTTTTCCTCTGGGGGAGTAGTGTCAAGAAGAACAGGCTCCCGAGCTTGTCAGGTAGTGGTAGGATGGATGAAGATTTCTCCTGGTTGATGACTACAGATCAGTGGGAGGGCTACAGCGTGGTGTATTGCGGAGCACGTGGCGCCTGCTGGAGCCTTCTGGGTGACTGGGATTTGCTTTAAGGTGGATCATCGAGTCTTCGCTCTGCTGACTGTGGTGTGTACCTGCTCAAAAAACAGCAAAATGTGGTGTTGCCACAACACAATGGCTCTTGCCCAGCGTTATGTCTTGGCGGGCATCGTTTAAAAAGACCCTTTACTGGTAAAATGCAGCTTAAAATCTGGAAGTGTTACCAGCTGCCTTGAGAGGTGGCCTTAAAGAGAGAAATCAGAAATAGAGTAAATATTTACTTTTTAAAAAATCATCTATTATTTCACTTTTGTCAACGTATCAAGTAGATTAACTAGGAAGCGTGGTGTTTCTGGATTCATTTACATGAACTACTTAGTGTTTTTTTGTAACAAAGTTATCAAGAAAAGAAACCAACTATTTCCTACCTCTGAAATCCCTAAGCATGGTTTGGTGCCTGTCACTGTGTCAGCAGGCTAAATTCAGTTGTATGTCCTTCTGAAAACAGCCAGAATATAATAAATACAGGGGTTTAAATCTCTGTCGTTTGCTGGAAGGCGAAGCTTGTCCTTTCCCAGGGCACGTTGACAAGGGGCTGTTTAATTGAGCTGAACAAAACCGTACTTGGGGGTGCCGCACCGCGCAGAGGGAGCGGCCGGAGTAAGAGCAGCACTGGCCCGAGGGACCACTGGATTGGCTGGGAAAGCTGCGCTCGGCAAGGAGTCCAGCTTGAAATGTTGAATGTGCGTTCTCTGGATGAGTTGATGAACTGCCGAGAGCCAAGCCCACATGCTGCACCACCACTGGCAGTGAGAGGCAGAAATGAAACCAGAGGAGGTGACAGTTAATGTGAGTAGGGGCGGCGCTCCCAGTTATACTGGCACATACAGCCGTTGTGAACTCAACATTTTGTGGCCATCTCTCGGGCCCACGTGGGCTGGAAGTTACTTCTGCAATTCAAATAAAAATATTCAACTTTTATGATGTGTCATTAAAATCAGTAAGTAGTCTATGTAAGAAAAGTGCAACCAATGAAGTTTCTCTTAGGTTAAATTAACTTGTGTCATGTTTGACACATACTTACCTGGCAGGGGAGACACCATGATCAGGCAGGTGGTTTTCCCAGGGCAAGGCTCATCCCCTGCACTCCGGGTGTGCTGACCCCTGCGATTTCCCCAAATGCAGGAAACTCGACTGCATAATTTGTGGTAGTGGGGGACTGCGGTTTTTTTTTTTTTTTTCTAGGCTAACCTGCTTTAGCAGGGGGGTTGGACTAGATGATCTCTAGAGGTCCCTTCCAACCCCTACCATTCTATGATTCTATGGTTCTATGTTTGAATCCTGCAGATAGTAGCATCACTAGAATTAAAGATTTTCTTGTTGTATTTGGCGAATCACTTTTAAATGTGCTGACTGCTGTGCTCATTACTAGCAGTAAACTACCATGTTGTTGCATCACCAGCTAGTTTTTGCTTTAATTTGTAAGACCTCTCAAGTCTCTTTTCTTGTAATTAGATAATACTATTTCTGTATCACAAAACTGTTCTATAGCTCTGCTAGCTGAAAATGAAGATGTTTTTGTTGCAGTGTGTGAAAACACGTAGTGTGTTAAAATTCCCTACTTCTCTGTATGGTGTGAAAAGCCAAGTAAGTTTATATTGTGCTGTGATCTCTTCTCAATGTCCAACTTTGGTTGCCTCTTACAGTTGCTTTGATTTTCGTCCCATTTATTCACTCCCATAGTGTTTCACCTCCTTACTCTTCTGCATTATCGTGGGAGGTTTTTGTTAACAACGTCTAGCATTGCATCACGCCTCCGCCTCTGTCTGTGTTCTCTCTCTCCATTGCAGGTCCAAGAATCATTGTTCTCTGTTTAGTGATGTTGCCTAGGTCACAAATGGCATCATTTATTAACGTTTTTACCATAGCTTGCTTGTTTCCCGTACACCCTACATTGTGTGTGTGTGCATTCATGTAGCTGTCACTGAGTGCTTATATTTCACTCTTTTAATTAGTATTTTGACTTTTGAGGATTTTTAAACCATAAAAAGTGCCCATGGAGAGTTGGGTTTGCAGTCATGTAATCAGCCATTCCCAGAGGCTTACAGAAAACCCTGATTGCATAGACCTGAGAGGTACGTGTGTGATAGGAAGATGTTTGTGTACTGCGGGGCTGACAGCAGCACAGGCAAACACCAGCCATCAGCATGCAATGTGTGGCTTGGCTTCTTGCAACATGTATTGTGGCATACAATTGAGAAGTGAGAATGTATATTTAGGAAGTAAGAAGAATAATTAATTTATCTTTTCTCTTATGCTGTATGCTGAAGCCAGTGATGAGACCTCTGAGCCAAGTGCCTCCCCTGTGTTTTTCCACTTATCTTGAAGCTCTTCTGAATTGTCAGCTGTGAACACAGGGAGGTTAGCACCCTCTTTGCTTAAGACCATTTAATCTTAGTACTAACCTTTCATCGGAGACAGCACCCGTGAGCCCTGCCAGTGCAGGTCCGTTTCTGCAGCACTCCTGCATCCTTTGGCTGCTATGCGGTGTCTCTGCTGACCTGCGGTGGGTACCAGAGCAGTCTCGGAGAGGGCTTCCCCTTCGCTTTTCTAGTCTCACATTTCTAGCATGATCCTATCCTGCTGCTCGTCTCATTAGTTTTCATTTGGAAATAGTGACTCAGAAGATTCCCCTGTATTCCTGAGGTTATTTTCCCTGCGTACGTTTATTGTATTCATTCCATCCTAGCTCCCAGAAGGAAACACAGCATCCCATTCTCCTTGTTGCAGACCACAGGTCTGGCTCTTCGCCATGAAGCTACCAGTCACCGTCACTTACTTTCATCCCCGTGTCTCACGTTTGCTCGCTGACTGTGAGTTTGGAAAGTTTTGGGTACGTGTCTCCTTGTCCATGCAGTAGTCTCTGTGGGAGCTGCAGCTCAGTCAGTCTGAGCAGTCCCTAAGCCCATGCAGTAAATCCTCCACGAACATATGTTCTGGGACCACAGATCCTCTTTTTGCAGACTCCTCTACTGTGTTACTCTTACCTTCTTGTATGTTAGCAGCCTGCTGAGAGCCAGAGCAAGATGTACACACACAGAACAGACATCCATCCTTTGGGGCTGAGAAAAGAGATGGTAAAAGTTCATCAGGCTCACTCAGGGTGAGGGGTGGTGGAAGGGTAAGGCTGACAGTCAGCCATGGGCATTTACGTTTACGTTTGCAGTTGAGACCCTTCCTTATCCACATTAGCGTGTGAAGAAGGCATCGGTGACTGAAGCGTCTTGCGTGGGGTCTCACCTGCCATCACAGGCAGGCAGCTTCCCAGAGGTGCCTTGGAAGAAAGCAGTTTTACAGTGAGAATAGGAGGAAGGACTTTGTGGCCACTCTGGGAGGTGGAGGAAGGGGTAGACACGTGAGAGGAGCTGAAACGTAGGGGAAATCCCGTATTGGGAGGTAGAGCCCTGCCATGTTGGCAGAGCAGAGCAGAGCAAAGTGGCAATACATCGTGAGTAGAGGCAGCAGAGTGAACGTAACGGTGTGGAAATCTCAATGCGCCGTGCCTGGGGCAAACTGTGAGCTCGTCAACACAGTTCCCTGGCTCAAGAGGATCCTATGAGCCACTGCACTACTGCTTTGAGGACGACATTTGGTGTTGTTGGTGTGCCAGTTCTCCTTTCTTTCCCATCTCCTTTGAGTTCTTGTACGACGGGCTTCCTACAGTTCCCCATTTTCTTCTTCAAGAGCTCTGCAGGTCTTTCTGCATCTGCTCCAACAGAAGCATCTGCTCCAGACAGGGGCTGACAGGACCTGAGCCTACACTGATAGTTCTGAACAAAAATAATATGTAGTTACCCTTGAATGATTAATTTTCATATCTGCAGTCATGGTTTTCCCCTGCTTGTGCTTCTCTGCCCCACTTCTTTACTGACCGTCAACAGTTTGCATTTGAAGTAGTTGGCTTCGGTATTAGCAGATGTTTTGTGTCATTTTGGGATGCCAAAGGATGTTCACCTCCCCGGATGTTCATCTGCCTCCTTGTCCTGCTTTGCAAATCTGGAAACTGAGTAGAGGAGGATTAAGCGTCTCTAGACAGAGCTTTCAGAAACAGACTTTAATTAAAGGTGCAGGATGGAGCTCAGTGATCACCCCTGATTACTGCTGCAAATGCTTTAAGAAGAGAAATGCGAGCCATGGCATATTAAGAAGTTCTCAGTCTTAATATCTCAAGCAGTTCAGTCTTTTTGAAGTTATATGGCCAGATTCTGCCTTCTGGTAGCTGTGTGCAAATCTGGAGTAACCCCAGTACACCAAAGGTTTTGCAGAACAGAGTGGTTGCTTTGCTCCTTTTGGGTAGAGACTGGTTTGAGTTCAGTGCTGCTGAGTGCCCTACTCTCTCCTCAGAGAGGAGAGACGGTAGCACTGTATTTATTTTACAGTGATAACTAGTAATAGAGAACTATTCTGTGTTTCATGCTTGTATGATCTCGTCGCTGTCACATTATTTCTAACTGCATTACGTAGCTTCTGCTGGTAACTTGGGATTACTGTTTGGTATTTTCTAGGATGCTGTAATTATTCAAACCCCACTGTATACACAGCAGTGCACAGCATGCACTGAGTGAGATCAGTACTTTTAAAGTAATTACAGAAACATCACTACTTGATTGGAAGTTAGAACAGTTGTGAAAGAGAGGTGAAAGACGCACTCGGAGACCTAAGGACCCTGTCTATATTTCCACAGTCTCCAGGGCATCCTGCGCTTCCCAGACAGTCAGTAAAATGCAGCAGTTGTTAAATGATGCTGTGTATTTAACAAATTGCAATAGCCTATCTGTTGGCCCTGAGTAGTGTCTGGGTATGAGTCACGGACCTGTACAAAAACCCCACAAATTCTCATTACAAGCGTGGATGTGAGGAAGAAAACGTGTATGAGGTAGGTAGTATTGAAATGTTTCCTCTTTTCGAGTGCTGACGTAACGTTAACCACCTGTTACAGCATCTTCTGAAGCCTCGGGTTACCGCTGTAGAAACAACATGCGGGAGGTGTCTTGAGCCAGCTGAGAGAGGTTATTTTACAGAACTTGAGCTGTTTCAAAGAGCAGGCTGCCCAGCACGGGAGCCTGGTGTCACAGCACAGTTTCCTGTTCGCGAGAGCCTCTTTCAAAGACAAATGTGAAAGGGTTTAGCCATTAAACACGGAGCGGACACCAGTCCTGGAGAAAGAACATGGAGCTGGATTTCCATAAGTGGAGACTGTGAAATGCCGCTTTGCCAAGCAGGTCTCTTAAAAAGAGGCAAAGACAAATTGGTAATTTTTGCAGGGCTAGAATATTTTATCTTGAGCTTGAATGTTTTTTGACATTTTACTGCCTTATTTTTACTTTTTATTATACATCCATCCTATGCCTCCATCCATCCTGAAATTTTACTGCTTTTTTTTTTTACTTTTAATTATACATCCATGTATAATTAGAATGGTTTTTTTTTAAAAAACGAAACTGAAGTTGAAGATGTTTGGCAGCTGGGGAAGAACTTTTAAATTTTACTGAAAAGAAATCAGAGTAGGTTGAAGGTCATGAAATCTGGAGTCTGGTTAAACACACCTCACCCCGCAGGCTTCATGCCTGTGAACACTCCCCTCCTCCAAAATGTGCTGTCGGAGTTTGCTTCTGCTTCGCTGCTCCGCGTAGCTCACCCACGTGAACGGTCCTGCTCCACCTCCGCCTCCTTGTAGCTACAACTGCAGCAGTTTGTTTTGGCTGGGAAGGCAGAAAGGAAAAAAAGTGGAGTAAAAGCCACCTTGTCTGGGGCAATTCTCTGCTCTCGTGGGTGTATTGCAGGAAGAGCTGCTTCCAACCCGTTGTTTGCAGCCATGAGAGTCAGCTGTAATGGGGACAGCATGAGCTGTAGGTCAAGAGCAGAGACTCTATCCGGCCATCCTTACCAGTACAGGATTCTGAGTTACATATAGACATCTGAAAAATATATATGGGATGGTAGGAATTACCTGAGTCATTCCCAGTGAAAGGATCACTGGAATGGATATGTTTCTGTTAATTTATATTGGTTTCAGTGACACAATATTGGAAGATTTCAGGTAGAAATGGTTTTTTTCCACTAGACACTTTCAGCAGACATTGCAGCCAGCTGTCGTGGCGCTTTTGTGCGCCTCTTTCTCTGTGTTTATTTGACACGAGGAATGACATCTGCATGACGAATTGCGGAGCCAGGTTGGGTGACAGCCACATATCACTGCTGGCCGCCACGCTGCCCTCCTGCCTGCGCTGCCTCTGGCCTGGAGTGTGCCGAAGCCCTCTCCCTTCCTGGCACACGTTTATGGGAATTCTGCTGTCCTTTCCAGTGAGGTTGCCCCATGCTGTGCCACTGCTCAAGCACCCCAGCAGCCCTATAAAGCTCTCGTGATCCGGGTTGCAGCTGCTTTGCCTTTCTCCCCGTCACCAGCTGTCACACCCAGAGAGAAATACTTCTTTTTTTCCATGCAAATACTGAACCTCTGCTTCCCTTTCCCAAGAGTCCACGTGTGAGACATTCAAGGATGTTAATGCTTCGAGCAGCCGGCGCTGTGAAGTCCTGCAGCTGCAGACCACCATGGGTAGGATTTGGCCACCTCAGACATCAGCGGGTTTCTTGCAGGCTGGGAGGCAGAGAGGGGTTTCTGGTGTGCCCTGCAGAAAGAAGGAGCTGGGTCTCCTCACAGCCCGCGGGACGTTTGCAGGGGTTGTTAACCCAGTGCCATGCCTGCAGGTGCTATAACTGGGTGCCCTGTCAGCCTTCAGAAAGCTCCTTCATGAAGGAGCACTGACCAAGGCCTAAATCTAAACGGGGCTAAAGAGGTATTTAAAAATGGAGGAAATTTTAGAAAATACTTAAAATACACTTTTCATCCAAGAACTATCACTGGATTGAGGCCATGGCGTAAGCCTAATTGTATCAGTGGAAAGAGAGAACAACTGGCTGCACTCAAGGGCACGGTCCAGAGAGCCGCTCTCCTGTCCGCACGGATGGCCCTGGAGCTCAGGTGGTGAAAAAGTGTGCTCTGGACACTGAAACCACAAGTCCTTTCTACTAATTAAACTTCAGCCATTATCTGAGCTCTTGGGAAATGACTCCACAGTACGAAGTATCCTGCAGGAATTCAGATAAACTCTTTGCAGGGGAAATCCTGATTTACACACAGCTGCTTTTCACAGTGGGTAGTACAAAATTTTAAAAAGGAGGATTTTTTTAAGTAAAAAATTAGTATTTATACTCAGGGATTGTATTTATCTCATATTATGTGCATACAAATGGCTGACACAGGAGTTCAGTACATTTTACGGAAAGGTGATAGGACCTCTGCTAATGCTGGTAAAATCTCGCCCCTCTGACTGGTTTCTCGGGAAGCCACACTCTCTTGGAGTCGTACCAAAGTACAGTCTGGGAGCTTGGGCTGAAGGCTTTATGTCCAGCAGTCCTGTAATGCTCAGGCTCTGCTGATATCAGTGGGACTATATGGGTAAGGATTCCTGGAATGAGGGTTTTCATGTTTTCCCTGAATTATTTACATTTTAAGGCACACATTAATGGTGACAGTTTTTGAGGATATTTTACATAGGCTCAGTATTTTTGTATTTTTCCATAGAATACAACTAAAATAATAAAAAATAATGCTTTTAAAGATCTTAATAGCCATCTACTGCTACTATAATGAAGAAGAGATATATATTCATTAGACTTCATAGAAAATGCAAACAGCCTTGAGAAAACTCAGTGTACAATGAAGCATTTTTCCATGGGAGTCAAAAAGTGCTTCTTCACGGCACCGTTAAGGTCACCGTATGTCCAGCTTTCACTGGATGCGTCCTCTTTTCTGCCTGGAAATTTTGCTCTGATTGAAAGAGAGGGCTTTGCTACTGGGTGTTAGGATGTCCAGCAATCTGGTAGGGGTGATAGGTTCAATGGGATGCCTGGAAATGGTGGATAAATTGTCACTGCGCCGGTGGAACTTGGTGCTGTGCGTGATGCAGGTGGCACAGGGAGTCATCCTGGCTGCACGGTGGTGGGCACGTCTGCTGGGTGTTGGCGCTCTCCTGGTAATGAGCCACTGCTTGCTGTTGGATACCCTGAGCCCACCAAATACCACTTCTCTGGATTGTCTGCAACCTTGGCAGAGTAGGAAGGAAAGAACCATCACCCAGAAGAGAAAGACAGAGTCACCCTGCCCTTGGCCAGAAGCGTGCGACTGCTGGGCAGAGTCTAACCTGGCACACTCCTGGTGATGCCCTGCTAACACTGTAGTAAGATCAAGGATGTATTGAGAGCACCAGTGTCTTGCTCTGTTATCCCATATAGTGAATTCCTTTAAAGAGAATCTTTTACTCACAGAAATTGTTGGGTAGCTTCTGCTAGTCCTAGAATGCAGAATACCTGTTTCACTCAAGATCTGTGTCTTACAAAGTGTCTGGCAGAAAATCTTACCAGATTCTTAAAGAAGTGAATCATGTAGTTATGACTCCATTTCTACAGCTCAGCTGAACAGAAATCATTAGATAGGCATTCGAGATCCCAGTATCGTTCGTGAAGATCAGTGTAGTTTCTGCATTTCACCAGTGGCTCCGAGTCACTGATGTTACCCACTTTAATCTGTCACAACTTGACCTGCCCTTTCTCTGCATCGGCTTCCCAAGCTGTCGTACGGCGATAGGCATCAAGCTCCTGCATTCCCCTGATTTCATCTGTGGGGCTGCTTTTGTCTTTGGGAAAGTTTTGGAGAGAAAAATAGCCACTGCAGGTTCAGGGCTATAGAAACAGGAAACGAGTCCTTTGTCCTTTTTGATTCGTGTCCAGCATACTAGTTTTAACGGCAGGGATCCAAGAATAATCTTCTCAGTTGACCACGCGGCCAAAAATACGATGATCTCATTGCCAGTGGCAAGTGACAACGTAGATGGTGAGCTGAGTAAAGTTCTTTTTTGTTTTTACATTGCATTTTTAAAAGATTGCGTGGGTTGCCTATCAACAGAGAATCTGGACAAACTACAGCGAATTTTTTTCTATAAATAATGCCAGTGCCCAATGAGTCTTCCTCAAAACGTATGTTTGGTAAGGGTGTTTTTGCCTGTTTATCCTTCTGTTCTTATTTCTTTATTTTAATCACACGATGCAAGGAAATATATTTTATTTCAGCTTATTTTTTGCTTAAGTTTTATTTCCTCAGGTTTCTTGTTTGCTTATTTGCTTCTTATTCTGCTTAATTCAGCAGACCTCAGTTAACAGAAAACATCAGCAAAACTGATCCCTGGTCAGCTGAAAATCTAGTAAGAAAAAAGAAAACCTGTTCCCTTTGAAACCAGAAATGGGGGAAAACATATTTTGTTGAAGAAAGTATTTTCATTCTGGGGATTTCTAATGGAGTGCCATTAATTGAAAATGTAAATTATCCGGACTGTGGGAGATGGGTGTATTTTGTTTCAGATCCCAGCGACGGACCTTGATGCTCCCCATCACTTCTGATTTTAATCTACTTCTTATTAAAATCTCTTAAACATTAATTGAAATTGAGAGAGAACAAGAGAAAGAGAGTTATTAAGGCTCTGAAACCTTTCCTTTAGGACGCGCATGTTATAGGTGGGACATCTGTGCCCCAGTCATTGCTCCCATCAGCAAATTTGATGTGCACTGAAGCAGTATGAGAAGGTTGCCCTGCTTGTGTGGGTCCCTCGTGCTCAAGCGTGTTCCGGTCTCCTGGTGCAGAAGGAGTAGCTGAACCAACCTTTGCTATGGCTGGTGCATGTGGAAGCTGGCACGTAGCCATTACTGCTTGTCCTTCCCTGGATGGATAGCCCTCTGGTTTTACCTTGTATTAATTTGCAAATGGTCTTAGGATGACTGGAACTACAGAAAACTGAAAAAAAATACACATATGCCTAAGAACCGTCTTAGTTTTCCAAGCTGTGCTTTGGCAGGGCATGAGCACAGTCAGCAACCTGTTGAGCTACTGCAGCTGAATTTTTCTGGTAGTTTTTCTGTTTCAGGGAGCTGGGCAAGTTTCTGCATTGCCCAGTGTATCAATAACTCTTTCAGCGGATACGTAACTCTTCTGAAAGCTTGGCCGTAAACAGGAATGACATCAGAAAAATGTAACCATCGTCTTTTTTTCATTATTCCCTCTTCTGTTTCCCAGTCAAGATAGCAAACCTGAACTCTGTCCAGCGGGAAGCATCCCCGTGATTTCACTGTGGGTCGCAGAAAGGGGCAGAGTGTATCTCGAGGCAAAAGGAACATGGGAATATGGAGACATTTAGAAAAATAAACGTGATGGATTTCGTTTTGCTGACACTGTTTTGTAAGGATCCCTTTGAGGTTACTAATATGCAGTATGGGTGCAAACACCGAGGCAGAAAAGCTATTTCCTTATCTTTGCTCCTGGTTTTGAAACTCCCAGGCCCTCACCACAACTCTTCCCACCCCGCTCGCCATCCCCAAAATAATTTTTATCCTTTCCTGCTTTGGAACTGCAGAGAGATTTCAGCAGAGCCCTGGCTTGCCTGGGGAAGTTCTTGCTTTAATTGGACCAAGTGAGTAAAAATGTTTGCTGGGGATGTGTAGCTACGAGGAGAATGGAGGCTTTTGTGGGGACCCATCGGTTGCCCCCCCAGCAGCGTGCCCAAGCTCCTCGATCAGGGTCTCTCTCTTTTGAATTGGGGCTAGTGGTGTAAAAGCATGTCTCAGGGTAAACACGCTGCTGTTACCTTACTCTGTACAAAATACATCATTTACTTGAAGACCCCATGCCCTGAATGCAGATTAACGCGGGACCATCCTATGACTGCAGCATTGTTTGTCCGGTGCTTTCATGGTTCTTTAAGAAACCTAATTTTGAGGTCCGGTATATAGCTGGTTACAGCTGGAAAAGTAGAGATGCCCGTGAAGAGCCCTTTGGCTGTGGGGTGAGTGGGTGCCTGGGCTCCCCATGCCCAGGCTTTGTGCACCCCGATGCTGGCCAGTAGGCATCTCCACGTACCCGGCAGTGCCCTGTCCCTGCCCCTGCGGCCACCCCTGCGGTGCACTGCGAGATGTGGCTGCAGGCAATGCAAGCCTGCTGGGAAACTGTCTTTTAGCCATGGGCATTTGGCTATGCGTTTAATTGAAATGAAAATGTAAATATTAAAACCCTCTCCCTTTAAAGTTCAGAGAGGCTTAAAAATTATCGCAGTAATTAGGCAATAGTTTTGATTTTACATTAAATGAGATCAAGCTTTACGGAGGTGACGGAGCCTCCAGCAAGTCAGTCTGTGAGTCTATCTGGCGTAGCGATCTGGAGTGGAGTTTTTCACTCAAACAGGTCCGATGAGTGCCATAAGACATGCAGTCTCCGTGGGCATTAGCATGTGATGGAAACCTGCCTTCTCAGCTAGAGTTTAAAAGCTGCATTGCAGCTTGGGTGCCAGCCGTGGAGCCTCAGCGGGTGGGCTCCTGGGCTGTGCACCCTCTACGAGGGCCTGTGCAGCTGGGAGCCAGTGATGCCAGGCAAGGATGTGGCCCGAACCAGGGCACGGGGGTAGGCTCAGCCGCGCTGCCGAGCATGGCTAGGCAGAGGAGTCTTGCCGGTCCTTACTAACAAGGCAAACCAGCTGAGGTACACGGAGATATGCAGAGCCCAGGAAGAAAAATCAGTTTGCATTTTAGCTAGAAGGGAAATCTCCTCATCAGTAAAATGGTCTGGAAGGAGCTGGTTATTAGTGTGCTTGCGCTTTTTTCCCACATATCGTACTTCCCTCTAAGTATCCTCCACCCTTGTGCTTTCTGCTCAGGAAAAGGTCTTGTTTCCTCCTGCCCTCCTTGCTGCTGCTGCATCCCTGCCAGCTTCAGCTGCCTGCATCTCATCCCCCACAGCAGTTACAGCCCGTGTGCAGCAGGTGCCTGAAGAGCAAGAGGCAATGCTGATGCTGCGGGAGGGTGCTGGGTGAAGTTTGTGGTGTCTTTTCAGCCTTGCTGCAGTCAGAATTCAAGAGTGCTTATTCCTGCCAGCAGATCCAACTTGCCTTACTTCCCCCGCTGTGGAAATATTCCCCCAGACTAGTGTTATCAACCCAATTAACATTTCAAAATTCTCGGCTTGCGGGTGCTGGTTTCAGACAAGCTAATGGCAGTCTTGTACAATGTTGAGCAATGCAGTTGGCATCAATTTGTTCTTAATACCCTGCTCAAGCTGCAAACTGAAATACGGTTTCTTTTCTTCTCAGTATTGTGTACAAAGTAAATAATTCTGAACAGCACAGTCTACATTAAAGGTAATGATGCCAAAATTAGTTTGGTTTTTTTTCTTACACACGTCAGGAATTTGCAGTTGTTTTATGCACAGTTTTTCCTCCCACCTTGTGTTTTTTTAGCTGTCTGATTTAGCTGTTACTGCCACGGCTGCTGCCAAGGAGACTGCAGGGCGGGAGCTGCTGCGAGTCGCAGGCCCCAAGTCCCCCTGCCCGCCTTCCCCAGGTGTCCCAGATACCCATCTCTGTCACGATTAAGAGATGACTTGTCTTGCACAAAGAAGTATACGAAAGCTTGACTTGAAGTGTTTTTAAGATTGTCTGTGAGCATTAGAGGTGGCTTTGCCTGGAAGTGTGTGGGCAGACTTGTCGGGATCCTTTGCTTGCACTGACCCCGACATCATTTCACAAGTGCAGATGTGGGTAATGCTGCTACGGGGCAGGGCAGCAGCAGGGTCCGAGCTTGCATAGCCCCAACCCAGGTACGTACGCTGTGTCCTGGGTGCGCCAGGGCACAACCCTGGGGTGCTGTGAGTTGCCGCAATGGCAGCAGGACGATGCTGGAGGCAGCGTGGTTAATGCTGATTTAGGGAGAGCTGGTCGCTGGTGCAGTCATGCATAAGCACTCACTCTGCACCAGCGTGGGCCATTGCCTGTCCTCTGGCAGTCTTCCAGTCTTGAACTAGTTAATACCAGATACCTTATTTACCTCCCAAAGACACGTTTCCTCCAGGACACTCCTCTCGCTTGTAGCTCAGTCAGGACTGAGCCTCCGTTGCTGGTGTGCTTGCATACCCTGTGTGGCTCAGCTGCCTTCTGTTTTACCTTGCCCTGTGATCTAAAAATCCCGCTGTAACACCACATAACACGTCTTGCTCTTCCCTCTTCCTGTGACCCTTCTGAACCGCCTTTTCTTCAAAGGATGCCAGTGTTTTCAAAACTGAGCATCTGCAGAAGGGGGGCTGCAGCTGCTCATTCTTCCTGGAAATTTACAGATGTTGAGGTACAGATTCGGACACCGGATCTTACGAAAACCCTTACAACCTTTACACTTTGTGCCATGCAGTCCCTGTTGCATATTTCTACTGTCCCTGTGCTTGCCCTGCTCGTCCCCCGTCTTTTGCTTTCTGCTCTCACTGTCTTGATTTTCAACCCTCAGCCTTTTCCTGGGCAGGCCGTTGCTCTTGTTTGGGGCATGCCGGGTCGGGATTGAAGCAAGTGCACTGGCAAGAACTCAGGGAGTTGGGCTCTAGGCCCAATTTTGGCCGGAGCGAAGCCCACTGAAATCAATGGGACTCTTCCTGTTGATGTAATGGGCTTTGGAGCAGACCTAGGCTTCAACGTTCTTCAGAGCGGTGGTTCCAACGTGAACCTTTGGCACTGTGTGAATAATAGGTAATTATTTTTATATATCCTTTCCAAAACTCACAACTTATGTTGGCAGATAGTGCTCCTAAGTGCGTGCAGCTGAGACTGGCAGCCTGAAATAAGGAAACAAAAGCAATATAACCTCAGCTTCATGTGGCCAAGGGGAATCATTTCCATGTCATTTTATCCAACTTGATATAAAGAAGGAATTGCTCATCAGTGGCATTTCTGATCCCGGAGCTGGAGGCTGGAAGGCTTTGACAGAATCCATTGGCACCTGTCTAAGAAATGATAGCATGTTATACACAATGCGTTAATGTTTTTCCCAACGGAAGTGGTGGAGCATACTTCTCATGGATGTTACTTTTCTGTTATTGCACCATTTAGTATCACTTTTCTCTAGCAAAAGATGAATTTGTACTTTCATCTGTTCCTACCACAGAACAGAGAACAGGGACTACCTAGGGATGCACAGGGGACATTTGCCGCTGCTCATCGGTTTGGCCTTTCAGAGAACTAAGGCCAACTCCTGTCCCCACGTCCTTTGCCAGGGTGCCCTGATGGCACTCAAACTCGGGTCACATACACAGTTCCTGTTCTGAAACACTTCTCTGGTGAAAGTGCTCACAAACTGGGAAGACCCTGAGGTAGGGTCTCTGTAAATCCACAATTATGCCTGTTTTCATTTTCCTTTCTGGTGATGTTTTCTGCTGTTTTGGCAGAGCATCTTACTTAGGTTCCCACCCCCCATTTTCTGTGCAGTTTACTTTCGTTCAGGATATTTTCTCTGTGCTATAAGCTCCTGAACTTTTCCATAATGTAGAAAATATTTTAAGGAGTTTGTCTTATGGATGCTTATAGACTTCTTACTTCTACTCATAGCAGTGAAATTTTGTAGCACCTACAGCAGTGGTTTGGAAGGGACGATATTAATACACTGATATTTTATGCATTTTAAATCTGTTTCCATGGTGGTGGAAGCACACATGCAAGGAAGGGACTCTGCACTGCAAGACTTGCAGACTTTCTGAGGCAAATTGAAGCTCAGTGCAGGACTGTGCATCTCACTTCTATGGGCATTGCTGATCTTTTACTGCTGTTTGCTCAGTGGGAAGTGTGGTTTGGGTTCCAGCTCTGTTCAGGCAGCCAAGTATTGCCTGCGGTCTCCATTTTTGCGAGCTGGTGCTACTTACATGCTTCTGCCGCCCAAATGGTGGAGATGACGCTGAAAGTATGGCATCCTCATCATTAAATCAAAGCTTAGGTGTGTATTAACTCCCATATGCAAAGACGTCACTGGAAGCAATGGGGGACGGAGGTTTGATCATTGAAAGGCATGTTACCAAGCGGTGGCTACTAGCCATGGGCAACTTTTATAAGCTAGGAAGAGCAAGAGATTATTTCAGCCTATGAAGTGTCCTTATTCTGCTTTTTGCTTGCCAAGGTGTTTGCGTGGCTGTTGTAAACTCTGATGTCTGTTACTTCCAGATGCATTGTAAAGCAGAATTAGAACAGATGTGTGTTGGGGTATCTATGAAAAAAAAGCTCTGTTGTTAGAGTATTTATATAAAATACATAACGTTCATAATTAGCCATAAGACCTCGTATGTAATGAGCCAAAAAAGTGTTAATTATTTTATTTCTGCCAACTTAAAAAACAAACAAAAGAACCTTTCTGGCTAGGTGCTGCCATTGCCAAATACGCATTTCTGTTAAACTTTGCTGTGTTTACATTTCTAGATAATAAAATTCTTCTATTTATGGACTGCCAGAAGATAGAAAGCTGAGATTAAAGTCTCAGATTTGATTGGGTTTGTCATAAAGTAAAGGTAATCATGAAGCAATGACTATTTAATCAATTCTTACCTATTCGCGTGGTTTAGATAGGTTCAAGCTTTTGTCAGCCTTACTGTCTTCTCTTTGCTTTGTAATGCGTCAGGGTACGTGGTTGCTTTTAAATCTTTTCATTAGTTTGATGGAGGGTGAAGATTAATAGTTCTGGTTTTAAGGAGCCTGTTCAGCAATGACAATGACACAAAAGACAGCAGTCTGCTTTGATTTCTACCTTCTGGAGATTTCTTTTGTAGAAAGCACGCATAAAATAATATTGCCAGGATGTAAATTCAGTGTGTAGGGACTGCATTGGTGATGAACATCTCTTCTCCTGTGCCCCTGCCCGGCTGTCCAGAATCCTCTTGGTCCATTCGCTGATGTGTTAGTCATTAAGAGTCTTTTATTTTAATCTTTCCACCTTGTTTTTGATAAACTTGTTCAGCATATTTCTGTTGCCTTCATTACCCCAGTGTCTCAGCATCTGCACCCACTACTCCACGATGTACATGTGAGTGCCATTATACCCACTTTATGGAAGAGAAACTCGAGATCAGAGTGACAAAAGCCATTGGTACAAGGGTTTTAGGAGCCAACTCTGCGGAAGGATGGATCAAATCCTGTGTTTCTCCTTGATCCATCCTGCTTTTCCCTTTTCTCAGGCTATCCGGCTTGGGCTGCAAAGATCCAGGCTGTCCGCTCCAGGCACTCTTAGCAGGATGCCTGTGAGTCCCATCTGCCGCCAGGGCTCGTGTTTTTAGAGCTCCTTCAGGAAGACTCCTGCACCCAGCCGGCTTGCTCAAGCCAAGCAGACGATGGCTGTGAGAACCGATGACAGCTAAGCCTTGCGTATGTGCATGCATTCGTCTGTGCAAAGGTCTGCTCCAAAGAGTAAAGTGTAGCCAAAGTTTCTCCTGTGCAGCATCGCCTGAAGGGTGTTTCGCATCCCTGACTGAAGCCATCTTGCATCTGCCAAAACATGATAGGGACTTTTTATAGCTGCGTCATGAGACCATTGAAAAATCAGATTGTTAGAGCCTTTTTCACAGAATAACAGATTGGTTGTGTGTGTACATCAGATAGCTGCATATGGTAGGCTGTAAACTATTACCACTCCATAAAATAGTCCTTCGTAATATTATTTTTTTGACATTTCTGGCAGTAAACATTTGAAACGTTCATGTGCTATTTCACTTGTGAATCTCAAACCACATGTATTATTGTATATTTAGGGCTTAATTCAATTCCCAATAAAGATGAGGAGAAAAATTCCGCTTTCTTTACTGCACTTATTCCAGCCCTCAAAGCAAATTTTGTCTCTTGGAAGTAGAATAGATACTAATTTGGTCCCATAAAACCACAGATTGTTTCAACTTTCCACAAACTTCTGAATGAATAGATGTTTGGATCCTATGATGCTGCTTTCAGACTCGCTGGTGATATGAAAGAGACGCTTGTCCAGCCGACTGTATAGCCGTGCTGCTCTTTTGTTGCCTATAGGACACATGCCCAGCTCCTTTTTACTCTTTTTATTTTAATGCTCCGCCACAGGGCTGCACAAAGTTGGATCGGCTTTTAAAACACGACTTCATTTTGCAGCTATACGTCTGTGCCCGATTTTTCTTTTGTGCTTCCTGCAGAACAAGGAGGCTGTGTGGTATCTGACACCGGGCTTTTTCCAGTGATTTATTAACTGTGTCAGGATAGCTGTTGTGAATGCTGGGAAGCTCTTGCATATTGTGACAGTTGATATTGATTATGACAGTTTGTAGACTCTAGTGCGTTGTCAGACAGTGGATTGTATTTTGTCTTCTTACTATACATACCATAGGCTGTAGATCATAGTGTTTTCTTAAGAAAAGGTCCCATTGTCCAGCGTTCTCGCTGGTATGAGAGAACTTCTGTAGCGTATTGTGCAACAAATAGCAAAATAGTTCAGGAACCCTATGGGACAGGCAGGCAAATGTCATTTGCTTTAGGCAAAAAAGCGAATAGTTTGTTCTGCTTCTGGCCTTTCAGGGGAATGAGCCGCGCAGTTGACAAAAGTGGGTAAACTAGTCTGAGGATGTCATTTATGAAGATGTGGTGCATCTTGTATTGTCTGTTGGCCAGAAATCCACAGACTGCGCAGGAGGAGGAGGTTGCAATGAGGATTTTGGCTACCCGTCGTTTTTAAAGGTTGTTTTGGGTCTTGGTAGAGGCTGACACTACGTGTTTCTAGAATGAGTCTGAGGAAGAGATAAACATTTCTGCAAATT
>VZSC01017937.1:7608-138888 GCA_013398225.1 Steatornis caripensis | reverse complement strand
GGGGGGGGGGGGGGGGGGCACATCAAACAGATCTCCCCGAATAATCACCTCTTCTGACTGTTTGGTTTTAGCTAGGCAGTAGTAAAGTAGCACACAGGAGAAAAGATTTTTCTGTTTGCCTGAAAGCTGCTTCAGTGTGGGAAAAAGTCAACAGCTGAGCTTTTACAGACAACCTGCTCAGGAGGAGGGAGTCAAAAGCCATTTGGTTAATTATGCTGCCGTAATTTACTGTATTGCTACTATATTATTGGAGGGAAAATCTTCCAACAGTACATGTCTTTTTAAAACATAACAGCACTTGAGGTGTAGCAGTGACAGTGAATAGGAAAGGAGCGATTCTGATTTTCCTGTTCTTGAAAGACTTTTTACAGGAGACCATAATGGGTCATAAACTTTCACTTTGAGGTAGTAAACCTTAGGAAAATGACCTTTATCAATCTGTGCTATTCGAATTTTGATCTCACACTGGGTTTAGATTGATTCAACTGCAATTTCTACTGCAATTTTATTGATGTGATTCAAAATCCATTTCCACACGTACCTTATGGCTTAATTGAAATAAATGTAATAGCAGGTCACTTGTGAAATGATTATTTCTGGGAGACTTTGGGCCAAGACTGTGGCACTAAGCCGGGACCTAGGGGAACTGGATTCAGTTCTTAACCCCCCTGCCAGCCTCTTATTAGCCACTCAAACCAGTTCATCTCTCTCGTGAGATGAACTCACCCCCATTTCTGGTTGTTTATTTACACTATGAGATCTTTGAGAAGGAACATTTCCTATCAGAAGCCAGTCTTGATCTCTCCTGGGATTTCCAGATGCTGCTGTAATACTAACCGTGTTTTCTGTGATGCAATCTGTACTTTCTTAATGAGTCCTTAATGTTAGCAAAGAGGCAGAATTAAGCTAAGTGGTTTGGTTCCAGTGTTGACACAACTTCCGATTCCATGATCACATTGATTTTGGTTTAATTATAGCACTCACTGTGTCATAATTATGTTTCCTAATGATAGAAAGCTCTGGAGTTTGTATGTTCATGACACTACTGTAAGCCTCTGGGTGTACTGAGATTTTGCAGTGGCATCTCTGAGTCCAGTGTCAAATATTACTGCTATATTTATATATTTACAGGTGTTACTGCAGAACATCCACAGCAAAATCAGAAATGCTTTAAAGGAAGGGTAAAATGGAAGAGTTTTTAAATGTCTGCTTTTCTCTACAGACATTTTATTCAATTTTTTTCCTAATTTTCATCAAGTATTTTGAAGAAGTTAGGTGTGAGGAACGAAGAAGTTCAGGTGTTCAAATGGGAAGACTTGTTTCCTTAGATGACTTTTATCTAAAGCTCTGTCACAATTCTCTGTGCATAGTTCTGGCTCCTTAAGCCTGAGACCATGCCTGGAGAAGATAATTTTGGTGTCATACTGTGAAAAGCAACAGCTTCCCAGCAGCAGTTGTAGACTAGCAGTAACTTGTATAAAGATCCATTCAGTCACTATCATGAGAGGCCCCTTCCCCTTGGCTTCCCCTTGGCCATCCTGGGGCTCTCAGGCTGCCTGTATGCTCACTAGCCCTTGCCAGTTATTTGCCTGTGATGTTCTCCAGGTGTTTTGGACTCTTCAAGATGTTTCTGGTCCTTTGAGTTTCAATCCTTAAGAGATTTTGTTATGGTTTCCTGAGTAAAGGCATTGGTAATCACTGCAGGAGGTGGATACATTTCATTCTCCCATCCTGGTGCCGTGAAATGCCTTGCAGGTTTTACTTCCAGGAGACTATGGGAGCCTCCTTGTCCGTAGGTTGAAGCCTGCTCTCTGACATCACTGTTATCTTTTTCTCTTCCCTTCAGATGGTGTCCACAGTGTCACAGCAGTCTGTACCCTGCGCGTCACCATCATCACGGACGACATGCTCACCAACAGTATCACAGTGCGACTGGAGAACATGTCCCAGGAGAGGTTCCTTTCTCCCCTCCTGTCCCTGTTCGTGGAGGGGGTGGCAACAGTGCTCTCTACCGCCAAGGATGGCATCTTCGTTTTTAACATCCAAAATGACACAGACGTCAGCTCCAATATTCTGAATGTGACCTTCTCAGCTTTGCTCCCTGGTGGCATTCGAAACAAGTTCTTCCCCTCCGAGGACCTGC
This sequence comes from Steatornis caripensis, assembly GCA_013398225.1. Classification (NCBI taxonomy): domain Eukaryota; kingdom Metazoa; phylum Chordata; class Aves; order Caprimulgiformes; family Steatornithidae; genus Steatornis; species Steatornis caripensis. Next base: position 136,745 of record VZSC01017937.1, on the reverse strand, counting down.
AGGAGCAGATCTACCTCAACAGGACCCTGCTGACCATGATCTCCACGCAGAGGGTGCTGCCCTTCGACGACAACATCTGCTTACGCGAGCCCTGTGAGAACTACATGAAGTGTGTCTCTGTCCTGAAGTTCGACAGCTCGGCCCCGTTCATCAGCTCCAACACCGTCCTGTTCCGCCCCATCCACCCCATCAACGGCTTGCGGTGCCGATGCCCCCCGGGCTTCACGGGCGACTACTGTGAGACGGAGGTTGACCTCTGCTACTCCAACCCCTGCGGGAGCAACGGACTCTGCCGGAGCCGAGAAGGGGGCTACACTTGTGAGTGCTACGAGGACTATACCGGTATGTGTTTATCTTATCTTTGACCCATGATTTATACGTTAGACCATGAGCCAGGCCAGCTCTGTGTCAAGCTGAAATTGCTGACATTCTTAGCCAAAGGGAGAAAAACTCCTGGCACTGCTGTCTGGTTGGGAGAAGGCTTGTGAGTGTCACACATCACTTAGGCTAAGTCCCCTGCCACTTAGGTCAAGTCCTGTATCTTAGTGCACACATGGTGGTGGAACCATCCAGGCTGTGCAGGGGCCCAGCAGCTGCTGAAGCAACTTGCATTGTGTGAATTTCTTCTCAAAACACTTTATGCAAACATTTTTCTTTTATCTGAAAGGAAGAAGGTGGGACACATCCCCTGGTTCATGGTTTTGCATGTTAACGCCTTCCTGGGCCCTTAGGAGTCCCCTCCTACCAGGGTGTAGTGGTGGTGCGCAGCCTCGGTTGGAGGTTGTCAACGCTTGTCAGCAAGTGCAGAGCACGAGGATGGTTCGTGCTCCCAAGAAACTGCAATATTACACGTTTATAGGTAGTACTGACAGTCAGCTCCCGTTTGCATATGTCCAGATAAACTCCAGAAGGATGTAGCTGCTTCCAGGCCTGTCTCCAGCAGCCTGCTGGGCAATGCACTTTGCCTCATCATGGACTTGACAGCTAATAAAGATCAAAGTGCTACATCTCAAATACTCCTGAGAAGTTATGGAAAGATATTAGCTGAATGTTTTCTGGTGCTTCAGGAAAGTCAGTGGGATTATTTATGTATTTGTAATTGCTCACGCAGATAAGCATTCTGCAGTGATGTGCTGCCAGCTGTAATTTATGCTGATGGCTCAACAATGTCTTCTGTGACCCCCACAAACCAGGGGTGAAGCAGAGAGGGCTGTTCCCAACGCTGCCTCTCGCTGCTGAAGTTATAAAAAATTGAAAACATTAATTATTTAGGTCTCCATATAAAGAAAATCTAGATGATGTGTATGCCTGCTGGGCTGGATCCAGCCCTCTGGGTGGAAGGGCTTTCCTTCACTTTCCGTGGCTTTTGGCCCAGGGCTGTAATTAAAAATGTGATGGTGTAAGGAGCCAGGAGTCAGTGAGCAGGGACACGGCAGCAGCAAGTGAGCTGGACAAGGGGCACGGGCGGTGCTTCCCAAGATCAGAGCAGGCCTTAGGGCAGCAGGACCTTCCTAAGGAGATGCAGACAAGCTTTTTGACTGACTGGTGAAACCCTGAATAGAGCTGTGAGATGGTTAGGATATTTGGTCTTTGTTGAGGAGTGATTTTCCTGCTAGGCTTCTCGTGAATGACTTCCGCAGTGAAGTACATTATAAAGTCCATTATCCATTACATACAGCTAATGCAGAATACGTGCAGCACTGGGCATCACAAAGTAGATTTTATGACCAGTTGATTTCATTTAACATGTTTATGTACTATTATACAGTAAAAAGAAATGGTTACAAGTAGCAAGTTTCATTAAACAAAGATATGCTTATAAATAGAGTTAATTCATCCGTGTCTTAGGTTTTGGAATGACATACATTCCTACATCACATTTTGAGAGTCTCTTGCTAGAAATCTTCAGAAAAAAAAGGCTAAATATTCTTTAAAAATGAAAGAGAATAGTCCTATATTAATAATTGGTGAACATATTTAATAATTAACGCCGTAGTCAGAACAGACACAGTACGTATTTAGAGGAGAGGCACCATATTATTCATACACAAAGAAAGACTTGATCGTTAACTGTATTTTCAGTGCATAGTTGTTGAGTTAAAAATTAACTGTCCTGCTGCCAGGATATTAAAGTGATCAGAAGTTAAAGAGTGAGCAGTGCTTACAGCCTTGCCATCTTTAGGTTTGATAGTTAACTACACTTCAGTGAAACACTTTATTCTTTGGAAGGACAGTTCAGGTCACGTTGGCCAGGGGAAAACAACCATGATCAAGAGGGTTCTGGAATCTCTTATCCTGTAAATTGATACGAATATTATTGAATATTTCTGTTTTATTGCTGAATGAATGCAGTAGGAATTTAGTATCTGCTCCGTGGTTGGTTTATGTTACATTAGTGCCTGTAGGCTCCATGTTGCATGGGAATGTTTTTTCCATCAAACCTGACACACTTACCCACATATGGTGGTCATTAGTTCGTTCATTTTCATCCCCTTTACAGCACGAGGTGGAAAATGTTATCAACAAGTAATCTATTACCAGAAATATTTCATGAATATGCGTTATTGAATCTTGTCCCAGTCTCCCCTAAGAACTTTTATTTTACCTATGATTTTTGTCCTTTCTTTAAATACGTTCATGTCCATTTGTAAGTTCAGTTTATATCTGTTAATCATAATACTGTGCTTTCCACTTGTATATAAATATTTATTGTTTACAATGATCCAGATTTTATATCTGTTTAATATTTGAACAGCATAGGTTCGTTTCAATAGCAGCAGTGTGTATTGGGTCACGGAATGCAGCGATCGTAAATCATAATGAGCAGAGAATTACTAAGGCTGAAAGCTGGGAGATTCTGGTATTACTGAAATGTTACCACGGTATTAACTCAGTGTAGTATGAGGTACTTATGAAACTTTGAATTGTAAAAGATGAAATATGAATGGTAACAGTCAATGAATTGCAGCCTACTCTGGGATCTCTCATGTTTCCATTTCCCAATTAAGGGCCTACGTAGAAAAATAATTACAAGAAAATGTTAAGATCTGTCGTCTCGCTGGGGAGATAGCCGCATCTTGATGAGAAATCACTACACAATCATAACCTTGTACTGAATCTATCTGACTGGTGACCTGTTAAAAATATAGCATTTATTTCCTCTAGAAGATAATTATGTCCTATCTTAATCAGATGGAATTTCCCCCCTGTTTTTCCACCCGGCTTTGAAGCCCTCCATTTGTTTTGATGTAATTGTTAGTCATTTATACATGATGAAAGTCTCTCTGTCTTCAGGAGTCTTCTGTTACGGGCACAAAGGTAAACTGAGCTACAAGATATTTCTGAAACCTGATTACTGGCTAGTTTGGGGTGATTTGGAATTCGCTTCACTTCCTGTGATGTAAGGAAGTGAGTGACGAAGGGCATATATTTTTAATCCTTGTTTTTCAGAATAGCAACCCCTTTAACTTCTTTCTTCATACACAAATTGGCGTAGAGAAGTGAACAATGTACACACTAACAATGGTGCCATTGATGGCAGAGAGCTATGTGCATGGCTGAAGAGTTAAAGGATGTAATTTAGCTAAGCAAACAAACTTAATGAACACTGTGGAAAGCCTGTGTAATTTTTCCAACTTTATTTCATGTATCTTTCGGCGCTGCAGAAGCAGCTGAGGTGAACTATAGGTGAAGGCTTGGACAGAGGTGTGTACTCCCCAGGGGCAAACCCCTGAAGAGCAAATGGATCGTGTCATCCGCACTGGTTTTGGAGGCATAGTTGCCACGGCAGTTCCTGAATGAGCTCTACTTCCAGCCCCATCCTGATGCCTCCTGTAGGACATACCACTGTGGCCGTAAGTCACCACCTTTTTGGGTGTGAATTGCCACAATTCCTGCCCTGCTGTAAGCAGGTGCATCCGGCCATCGCTGAGTCCTCCTGCAGCTCTCGCTGCTGTTTGATGCCCACGGTCCTTCTGCTCAGCAGCTGCTGCAACCGCTCTCCTCTACGGTCATGCTCCCGAAAAATAAAATGTAATTTTCACAGAACAAAAGCGCTCCAAGGGGAAAAAAACCCAACCTCTGACATAAGGAAGAGATTTAAATGTTCCCACAGTTCTCCTTAGCACAGGGCATTCTCTCTGCCTCCTTTGCTACCTAACACCTAGCAAGGAGCAATTTCTAGGCAAAAAGATCGTCAGAGAAACTCCCATATCCTCTGCATCTCTCCTTGGATTTCACTTCAGAGAGGGAAGAAATCTTAAGTGGTTGTAAATCTTCTAGTAATCAAATACAGCAATTAGAGATCTTTTACGTGTTATACATTTTGCGTCCTGATTTATTTTTGCGCTACTCTATTGACATGAGGAATCATGACATCTAACTTGGCCGCACGAATTCTGACTTTGTCTCTTGAGAAGGTAATTATAGCTGTTTTCACAGCATCGTGCCAGAAGTCTCTGTTCATACTGTTTAGTAAGTTCTCAGTGTTTGGCTCTCGCAAACATATAGCAGTAAAGGTAAATGTGAAGATTTGCTTCTGTGTTATCTGTACTTATATCCATTCTTCAGATAGTAATTTCCCAGCTCAGTCTGATACCAGATTCTCATTTGTCAGGCCAGAGAGATTTATTTGGGAGAATTTCAGCTTTCAAGTAGAGAAATCTGGCAGCCAGGGTAGCCGTAATGAGTGTTTTATCTTGGGCGAGAGGGTCTGAAATTCCACTCTCGGTTACACTTCTGCAGCTCTGCTGGAGCGGTGGGATCACAGGTGTGTAACAGCCAAAATCCTCTGCAGCAAACCTTCATTTGATTCCTTCAGGTTCCTTACTGCATGTTTAACTCATTATTTAGCTTATGAAAGGCCGTGGCTTTGCAACGGCAAAACTGAACAAAAATTATCCTCATAGGGATGTGGGGCTTTGCCAGCAGTTTGAAACAGCGTTGACCAAGTTTCTCTTTGCCACGAAACACCAAATAAGGAATTCTGTCATTCCCCAACTCTCCCATAAATGTAGGGATATTGTCTACAGTATGGGACAACTTCCTGGGTCGTCTGTCTAATGCCTCATTCAAGTGTTAAGGTGATGCACTGAAGGCACTACAACATTTTGTGTCGTTGCTGTCTTAACAGTGTCCCTTAGTTCAGGTCTTGAAAGTTGTGCTGCTGGGTTCCAGGTGCATTTGTATAATGAACATACAAAACCAATAGCAAGATCTAATACTGTTAAAAATAGTCTATTCATTTTCAAGAGTTTAATTACAGCTATTAGGGCGCTGGGTGATTCGCACCATTTTCGGAATTTAGAGGCTGGATCTTTTCCCATTTGCAAAGGTCTTAATGATTTTTTTATGAAGTTTTCTGCTGATTCTGAATGCAGGAAAAGTTGAGTGCTGACTGTCAGCCTTTTAATAGTTTCCGTTGTTTCTTGGCGCCTCAGAGTAGAATACTGGGTTGCCTTTCCTTGCAGCTTCTGTATGGCACACTGCTGTGAGAAAGCTTATGTAGGGTGATTGCACCACAGCGAAGGTCTAGAAAAGTTGCAGGTCTAGAAATTTTTCTTCTTTTTCAGCAGTGCTATACCATGTTGTTGTTTTGATGTTTGTGGTGAAACTAAGTCTTTACAATTACAACATAATTTCCCTTTGATTGCTGTGGGCCTGTCACTCTCTGCAGCTAGGTTTTTCACATCCCATGGAGAGATAAACCATCGTTTGCTTATAAGATCCTTCCTTATGATTAGTACTCCTTAGTTTTGCTCTCTGCACAGATGTCCCAGCACAGTCTTTTCCATCAGTCTTCAACTTTCTCTGTCTCGTTAGCACAAAATTTTTGTTTTGGGTACCTTGGTTTCTTCCCAGCCTGCGGCCCCTTCCAAGACCCCAGGGGCTCGCAGTGCTTGGGTGGCTGGCGAGGACCCCATAAGCAGTGCAGTGGATGGTCCAGAAGCAGAGCTTAACTCCTCCAACCATTTTTCAGAGCAAGACTGGTGCAAAAGCTTGAAAAGCCTATCATCTTCTCTTTTTATGATCTTCACCACTCAGCTATGTACTGTGAGACATGTCTCATAAATCTTCCTCTCAGTGCTTTGAAGTTTCCCCATATGACCATTGCATTTACCATGCCAAAAAGCAATGAACCCCAGATGTTGTCTCATGAGCTGACTTGATATCTAAACATATAAGGAACCCATACAACCTATTCTTTGCAATTAGCCATGGATAATAATCCTCCATGGGCTCTTGGGCAGTGCATGCTGCATTTGAAGAGCACAGCAGACAATTGTGATATTTACTTTCCTTTCTCTCCTTTTAGCGGGATGTCCATTTTGTGTCATGAATTCCTGAAAATAAGTATTAGTTTGGGATGTTCAGATTAAGTGTTATCACCTGGCCAGATTCTTGCTTTTGGGTCTGTATATATTGTCAGAGAACTATGACTTCAGACCATTGCAAGCTGTATCTGTACAAAACACTTTTCAGCTAAGGATTGCTATGGACTCTGCAAAAGTTAATAACAGCAAAGGAAGCCTCTGAGAACCCCCTTTGAGCAAGAGGGTCCCTCTCACCAAAGGGATGGGAAGCTGAGGCAGTCTCTTCGTCTCTTCCAGGTCACATACAAGCAGTCAGTGGCGAGTCCAGAGCAGCTGAGGCAGCCCTTCTGCACCATTCCTGGGCTGCCCACAGCTGGAAACCTGAGGGACATTCCCATGAATGACATTTCTTTCCTGACACAGACTTTCAGCAGAAGCATGTGTGCCCACTCGCCCGCTGTGTTTAACTCACAGATTTACTGTGCGTGTTAAAATCGGCCCTCGATTGTTTTTGTGGCCAGGCTCACTGTTAACGCGTGCAGGGATGCGGCTAGCATGCCACAGCCCTGTGGCTGGACCCAAGTGATGCTGAATTGGACCTGAGGCTATGGCCCAGATAGCCCAACTGCGTGACTGATTGCTCCAGAAGAGAACTGAAACAATGAAAAACCAGAGTAAATTGCGTTTTTATATAACGCAGTCAAAAGCTGAAGTCTATTAAACTTTTAAACATGTCATGTTTCTTTTGGTTATATTTGTGTCCATGTCACCAAGTCACAGGAGATGAATGTTGGAAATCTGGAGTTTTATAAGATTTACAGGACTCACTGAAAACGTCTACCACTTCTATAGGTGGATTTTTATCTGGAGGATATGTCCTTCGGCTAATCTTCAACCTATGCTCACTTGTCAGGATGCAAAAAGCCTTTTCCAATTGGATTACTGTGGTGTATTTGTTGACAGTTTGATTCTCAAACAGTGTAAATGGCCTGCAGCCTTCACATCAATCTGCTGTGCCTTTTCCTAAACCCAAGCAGAGTTTTGTCACATTACCCTCATCCTGATGTACATAAACTAGCTGCTGTTTAAAGTTTGAAAGTTTTCCCAGTCACGTACAAACTCCTCGCCCCGAGATGCTGCACGTGGGATCTTTGATTCAGCTGAACTGCTGCAAGCGCCGGGCGTTCGGATGCCTCTTCTGGAGCCTCACATCTTATCCTCCTTGCCCATGGAAATACTTGCACTGATGAAAGTCCTTTGCTGTCATGTGGAAACCTAGCTACAGAGTTAATGTTGTGTTTGTTCTTTTTAATTAGTTTTAGAACGGTTTGACAAAACTTCCGTTCTTACTGGGCACTCCCACAGTGCTTTGTAAAAGCAAGCAGCAGATCACACACCAGTATAATCACTTAGCCCTGGCTTCAGAAGGTACCTTAGAAATTCATCTCCAATATACGAATTCAGCTCTTCCAAATAGTTCAGGGTCTAGGAAAGCCTCCTTACTGATTACAGCTTATCTTCTTTTGCTTCTGCTTGAGATGGCTGTGTGGCTGGCCTGTACTTCTCTTCATTTACCCACTCCCCTTACTTGTCACATGCAGAGTTTGTCACTGATGATTTTATACTTTCTTTCCTGTTGGTAATTTCAAGTACCATATAGCTAAAAATCAATGGCCAAAGAACTTGGGCAATAACCTGTTTGAGGATGGTTCCATGCTTACAATTACGTTTTTACACCTACTTGCTGTTAATGCCGTTGGGGTCTGTTGGATTACATTACAATATGGGGAGAAGGTGGGTTCCTAATCGCGAGCTGTACGGTATGAAGCCAAGGGTCTTGCAGACATGAGAGGCCTGCGAGTGCACGCTGCAGCAGGTGTTGCTGCTGTTGAGCAAGTGCTGCCTCAGCAGTGCAGGTGTTTAATATCGAGCCCTAATGGCCAGGTATAATCATAGGATCATAGGGTAGTTTGGGTTGGAAGGGACCTTTGAAGATCATCTAGTCCAACCCCCTGCCATGGCTGGCATTGGCTCAGTCTGTTTTGTAAAAGTCAAATCTCATTAAATCCCTGATGTGAAAATGACACATTTGACCCCGAAGCTGTGCCAAGCTAAGCTCGTGTTTGCTCTCAGGCATCTGGCTTTACAAGAGCGAGGCAGACAGCTAACCTGGCGTGGGTGCCTGCCTACCTTTGGCACTTGACCTCTCCTTCCCACCTCTTGGCAAGAAAATGTCCTACGAGTGTGAGCTTATAGGATAGTGGTGTTCAGTGGGAGAGATGTTCAGTGGCATTCTGGTTAACAACAGGCCAGTCTAAATTTAGGATTCCCTTTGTTCTAGCATACATGAAGCCTCCTTTATTGTCTTCAACCTGTTGTACGTGTATTTTTTTTTTGAATGATCTTGTTCCGTCAGTTTTCAGCAGTTTTTAGGCTGTTGACTTGTACTCCTGGTTTCACGTTGATGGGATTTCTCTTACCACACCTAAATGGGAGCCACAATTCTCCCAGGCTTTTTCAAAACCTTTGTTATAATGTATTTGCTTATCTTCACTGGTATAACTAAAAAAAAAAAAGTGGAAGGTGGAGCGTAATTACGCAAAGAGGAGCCATTTGATGTTATAATTTTGTAGGTACACGTAAAACCCCTCCTCCCTGTCGTAGCTAAATTCCCACACACTAATTCGGTACGTATAAATGCATTGCAGAACATTGATTTAAGAGAAACTGCACACATTGCGGTTTGTTTTAATTAAAATATTTTAAATAACAGTTTATTAAACAACGGCCAACTTCTCTGTGACCATAGTTTACAATTGTGTTTTTATTAATTTCGCCGAGTTGAGCCATGTGTAATGTAAGACTTGGGGGTTTTTCTCATAGGTTTTTTTTATGTCAGATAGGTTAGCTGGATAAAATTTAAACTGCATGTAAGCCACACAAATGCATTCTGATACATCTACACATACACTTGCTAAGTGTCAAAATAGCCCATATATTATACTAACCTTTAAGTGGGTTTTTTTGCTAGTGCCTAGGTGTGTTGGTTGTTTTTTTCTTACTGAAAACAAATCAGATAGGGAAAAGGGAGAAGAGAAAGGAGGATAAAAAACCCACCAACTTGCCTTTAAGTTATTTGTGGGGAAGATAAAATCATAATGAGATAGTATTTTTTCCAATATGCCTCATGTTCTGGAAAGCCCCTTACAATTTTCATAGCAGAACAGAGGTGAAGGCTAAAAAAAAAAATTCCAGGAAGGCTGGAATTATATATTTTAGATCTTCCAGAACAAAAAAAGAAATTTAACTTCCAAGCAACAAGGTGATGGTTCTCCTTTTCTCCTGGCTGTAAATACAAAACTGAGACACAAAGCTGGGAAGCCTCCTTACAGTTCAGTAAGACCAAATTATGAAAAACATATTGGTCTTCTGTACGTATTCATAATTGCCAAGTCAGACATTTTGGTTTTCATCAGTAGATAAACAACAGGAAAGCGGCAGGAAGGACTATCAGGTGCAGAGATGAAGGTATCAGGCTGATGTCCTGTTAGGGAGGAAACAAATATAGTTTCTTGTGTGTCCGTTCTTCGTGTGATGATGACTGAAAGTTTCAGCAGTTGAGCACCACACTGAGGCACTTGGCCTTGAACATCAGGATAATTACAGTTCTGCAATACAGTTGTGCAGAGCATGGTGGGAACCACAACTTCATTGTTGTTGCAAATGCTCTTTTGTTTAGAGCATCATGGTTCAGTGCCTGCGTCCCAGCCCCTGCTCCTCCCGGGGCAGGTTTTGTTCTGCGACCCACACTGTACGGTGCCCTCGAATCGCAGCTTCCCGATTCGTCGGCCCGAATTTTCAGTTTCTGAAAATCAAGATGAAGGTACTTTACTTCAGGCTGTCTCTCAAATTCTCAAGAGCTAAGCATATGAGAGCTATTATACAGCATTTTCCAATATAATGATTAAAAAACATGTTTTCATTAGATAGGGCCACCCAGCTTCAAGGGGTCAGCACACTGATATGCATCTTGTAAGTATTGTAAGAAACATTATTGTGAAGATGAGTGTCTCAATAATTAAACACAATCTAGGTGACAGTGAAGTATATTAACTAACAAGATGGTAATTCTTTAAAGTGACGTTAAAATGAAGCCATATTTTACACAAAGGCTGAATTTTAGTCTACTAAACTGTTGTAGCAAGAGTCAAGTGCAAATTGTGGAAGCTGGCTGGATTCGTTTTTTATGACTCTGTTTAAATTTTTTTTTAAAAAGTAACTTTTAATTTTGACCTAGTCTGTAGATTTAAAAGTACATTGATTTTGAGATCTTCTATGTGAGTGTGTGAGAAATTACAGTGGCTTTTTCAAGAGACAATAAGAAAAAGTCAACTTCACTGATTAAGTTGCTTTTTGTTTTCAGTTTATGTTTACTGGCCTGTGTAGGAAATATTTTTGAGGCTAACAACACCTAAGATTATGGGATTATTTTTTTAACCCTTATCCTTTTAATTTGACGTGCAAATGGGCTTTTTTTTTTTTTTTTTCAAAATTTGCCTTCAGTGTATAACAATGGAAATTTGATGAGCATTGGATTGTTTTTGCCAGTTCTAGCTACTCCAGCGAGCAAAACCTCGTACGATCCGCATTAAAGACATTTAACAGTACTTTTAAGTACAACTTTCTTTTAATCTAATACTTCTCATATAAAATGAAAATATAAAGCTCTGAAATCCTGGTCTCCTCAGATGTAATTACAATAGCAGATTTACTTTAAGCGTGTTTTTCAGTTGCTTTATTAATATTTTATGGCTACTCTTCAGTTATTCTCACTAATTGACCAGTATGCTTCTTTCCACCAGAGCTTCTGGGACCACCTAAGCCTTAAAGGAGCATGATCTGATTTGAGCTCCTCCTGTTTGTAAATGCCGTCATTTTTACCACAGCATTGGATTATGCAGAAGATGTGAGAGTGAGATTTTCCTGTGAAAAGTTCTAATTTCAGAAAACACAAAAACACAGGCCCTCCCTGATATTCCTTTAATGGAGGTGTGCGGAGTTAGCTGCTGGTGCAGCTCATCCCAGCGGGCTGCTGGGCACCTGGGCAGATGTTTTCTTCTGTGCTGTGTTATCTTGTTCTGAGCTGAAACATCAAGTCTCTAACACCTACACGGGGAAAATTAAATGAGATCTTAGTGGAATAAGAGCTAGACTCTTCTAAAGAAAACAGTGATGTTTGCCATTGAAAGGGAGGCCCCGATCCTCTTTTTCCCATGTTCCTGGGCCCTTTCCTTTCTTCCTCTCTTTCTGGGGTCAGTAAAGGGAATGTTCCCTTTTTCAACTGCTTCAAGGGGTTAAGCTGCTCAAAAATAAGTGCTAGAGCTTTCCCCCTTCCTACAAGTTTGGGAACCGAAGCCTTTTGGTGTCCTCCTCTATGGATAGCAGCTTAGGGAAGCCAGCCTGAAGGTGAGCAGGATGCCTGACAGTACCTTCAAGCACGTCTGGTTTTCCGACTCCTGAGTTCCTGTTGGTAAAAGGTGTTATTGCACACCCACCGCTGGCACAGCCAGCACGCCTTGCTTGCTTGCCTTATTCACGTAAATCGTTTAGTATAATTTGAAAAGCCCGGTGTGAGACCACAATGGGCTGTGGAAAAACAGCCTTGGGGACTTAACTGTGGCAGTGATGGCATTCAGTGCCCAGTAAAAATTGCAACTTTACATGACGAAATAAGTCTTTTTTGTCGTCTGAGAAGAGGCACACTGAGTCTATGAGTACCCTTTTTCTTTCTCAGTGCTGCCTGTGGAAGGAGGTGAGAACTAGGCATGGCAGCTGGTTCCCATGCTGCAGTGCCTGCAGGTGCACAGGGATGCAAATACGGACCAGACTCCAAAGGCTGTCCCTACGGGAACGTGTCCTGCAAGCCACGGTGGCTGCTCCAGCCTTCGGTTCCTTCCATGTGCCCCTCCTACAGTAATGGTCCTGGAAATGAATCAAGGGGCATAGAGAGCAGACGGAAAAAAAAATATCCAAGATATATATAGTAAAGGTAGATTGTTTCTCTTAAAAATAAATCGAGGGAGGGCTATTCCTCTGTAAAGGAATATGAGTATGTTATGCAGAGGTGTGTTTTGTTCTTTCACCTCCAGGTTTCTCATTGGTTTTAAGGTGGGATTTTTAGGAAGAAATTTATTCCAAGTAAGACGTAATGCAAATTGCAGACACAGTGGCATAATCTAATTTGGGTTTTATCTTTGACATCTACAGTAATGTTTTTCCCCTACTAAATACATCCAGAGATAAAGCTTAGGCCTTTGAAAGGCACTGCTTCATCACATCTACCCCAAATAGGTGAAATTTGCATTATAATAAATTGCCTTACCTGTAAACCTGCTACAGAACTCAACATAAACTGGAAATTTTGGGGCGTTCCTTTTTTTCTCTTGTGTAGGTTTGTGCTGTATGTAGTCCTGGGTGAGAGACAGAACCTGAAAAGTCTCTAAACATTTAACTTGCAGGTCAAATGCAGAGGGAGATGACACTTTGTGAGGGCACTGTACATTACAACAAATGGTTCAGTAATTTACAGAGCTTAGAGATAGTTGCAAAATCAGCCAAGAGCAAACATTGAGACATTAAGAAATTAGCTGTTGGAGCCCATGGAGCAAAAGTTCTTGGCAGGTACCTGTGGCTGGGTGAAAGCATGGATGTTTTATTTCTTGTTCTGCTCCACCACATCTAACACATTCCGAAAAAGTGCTTTTCCTCAACGTTTCCTCAGAAGCCTGGAGTGATTATGTCCAGTGCCATGGGGGCAGGCGGCAGGGAGAGAAGCCAGGCACATTGTATGCACCTCTTTTTTACTGTAGTGTCTGGCTCCTTGCTCATCAGAGTACTATAGGAAAAAAAATTGCAATACTTGTGATAAGTGTTGGTAGCGCTTCTGGTGCTCCCATTACTCCTGGCCTCATTGCTGGAAGGTGAAAGGTGAGCTATCTCGTGTAGACTGAGGAGAAGCTTAAGTGGAACTCAAGACTCAGTCGTGAGTTTTGTCTGTGCTCTGTTCCTGCCAGAGCTGGTGGAAGTTTCCTGGGAGGACAAGGTCCAGTGACCATTCACATTGAGCATATACCATCTTGTGAACATACTCTTAATTTCTGGAATCCGCAGACTAATTCATTTCTCCAACAGCTGTGCCCCAAATATCACTAATCCTCCTCAGTATTGTTTCTTTTTTTCCGCAATTATTCCTTCTCATTTAAATGCAAAACACCCAAATCCCAAATCATCCGCAGGGTGGCATTTGTTTTGTTTTGTTTTGTGACCAGAGAAGGAAAGGAGGTGAGGAGAAGAACAACATCTTTGCTCATGCTAGTGCTGTGCATAGGGTCTTGGGCCCGATTTTGGACTGGTGGGGGGCCAGGTACGGTTTCACTGGCTACTCTGCACGTGCAGTGCATCAGTGGGCACAGCTTGAGAGATGGAGGCCTGAGCTTTCCCTGTTCTTGCTTTTGTAAAATACAGTGTAGCTTGGTTGCTAGTGGGGAGGATCAGGAGGTGGGATGGGGTCCTGGCCTTTTCCTGGCCTCTTTGGCCAGGGCACTTTTTCATTGTAGTCTTCCTCCTCCCAGGAGCTTGCAGGACCCTGAAGCAGCCAGGGTGCAGACGCTGTCCCCAAGGACTCTGTTGGGAAGAATTACTGGGAAGGGTCGAGTAGCATCTTCTGTTGGGATGGGACTGGGAATGGAAGCTCCCTCAGAGCAGCTGGTTTCAGTCATGTGTTTTGGGCTGGAATTTGACCACCAAGAGCTCTCACAGGCCTTGGGGCCAGCAGATGCCACCGGCAGCTTCAGAGGCAAATAAAATAAAAAGCCTCCCATGTTTGTTATTTTGGAGCATCTCATGATTAAAGATCTCATGACCTTTATTTAGCCCAGTCTCATGATTTTTGGAAATCTGTTGTGTGAGTTATCAGGGATGCCCATGGGGAACTTTGTGGAAGAAGGCGTAGGGAAGGAAGAAGGGTGATGGTAAAGGAGAGGGATGATACATAGCTGAGAAAGCACCAGTAGTTCTGCATACTCTCTTCCTACCAGCTCAGGCCTTAGTACTTTTCCCCACAGAAAAATTAAACCACATCCAGAGATAAAACAGTGATTTCCTGAGTATCTCATTATAGGATCATTTTCTGTCTATCACCTCAGACAGCTACTTGGCAAGGTATATATATATATAGATACAGTGTGAGCAGAATGTTTTTGTTATTTTGCTTAGTGCTTTAAATTCAGGTTACTCTCTTGCAAATACGTCTCGTTAATTCTGGAATGGTTAGCAACTTAAATTACAAAGGACAGCTGTCAGTACGAGTCAGCAGGATTCGGTCCTGAACAGTGTGAGTGTGTATGTGTGGTGTGTGCTTGTGTGTGTGTATGTGTTTATGTGTTATTTTACTTTCGCCTGTTTCTCATAAACTACCTTTATAGTGCAGAAAGCGGCAAAGGGAGCAGAAAGCAAAGGGAGGGAGGGAGGGAGAGAGACTCCAAAGTGGGCCTTAAGCTGGTGTTTCTCCCTGTAAGAGGGTTGGGGCTGATTTTAGTTTTCCTAGATGAGTCCCAATTCTAAAAGCATAAATGAACAGGTAAGAGGAAAGACCAAAGTATATTTTCAAATTTGAACATGTGGTAGCAGCATAATGGAGAAACCTCATGAAGTGATGACCATCATTGAGTCTAACGAGTGCGTCTGCACGGCCTCTCTGAAGCAGCAGTAGGGGTTTGGCCATTGATTTCTAAGGGACCCAGATTTTACCTCTGCTCTTCAAATAGCACTCCTGAGCTATCTGCGTGAAATGGTGCATGAATATAGTCGTCCCCTAATTAATCACAGCCACTAGTACACCAGTGGCTTCTAACTTCCCTTCGATCCAGCTTCAACTTCATTCAGAATGACTTGGTTACTTTTTCTGGGTAACTGCTCTCTAACTTCTCTCATAAAACCAGTAGATTTTTGTTTGTTTGTATAATGTTTCATTGGTAAATGGCGTTGGCTAGGAGGTAAGGCTGCCTTCTCCCATTTGCTTCTGAGGGTAGGCTCACACACCACAGAGCCACTGAAGTCACAAATTTCCCTTTATGGGCAAAATCCAAAATTCATTTTTGGTATTTGACTTGTGCCTACATTTTAGGCAAATTCTCCTGCAGTATATATCCCTGCAGTATATATCCCCAGTGGAGAGAGGTCTGCTGAAGGTGTCGATGAGTTCACCTAAGTCAGGTGTGAGCCACTGCACTCACACTTGAGCCATCTAAAATGGCTTACAGCTGTATTTCCGTAACAGTTAAACCTCTCTAAGACCATTCCTTAATTCTTATTCCTGGGTGCATGGTCCTCCTCCTTCCCTTGTGCCTGCTGTGCTATTCATTCCGTCAGTCCTAGGAGGGACCTAATCAGAAGATCACTAACCTTACAATAAAGAAATGAATGGTGTTTTGCCATCTTAGCTCCACAAATCAGTCAACAGCAGGATTACATGAATGCCAGCACAAGGGAGGGGGAAGAAAGTGCAATGAGTTTGGGGGAAGGAGGGGACTATGCTAACTCCCAGTCAGTCTAAACCATGGTGAAACCACCCCTAAAGCATGTGCATTGGATCCCAACCTCTTTATCTCTTATCAGTAGAGATTTCCAGGCTGATTCTGCAGCTAATTTGTTTTTAACAACCTTCTTATTACTTAGTGCACTGATTGCTTTAGTGACAATTCTCATTTAAGGTTAGTAGCACTTTAGTTACTAGAGGAAAAGGAGGATTGATTTTCCCATAATGCGCAAGATAGCAAATACATTTTTAATGACAGTTGGTTCTTTATTAGGGCAATGGGTCAGTTCTTTGAAGAATTTAATTGCCCTATTTCTTCTTGTTTCTCCTTCTGCCCTATTTCTTGTTGTTTCTCCTTTCCACTGTAAAGTACATCATTTTAGGCTGGCTGCTTAAATCAGCTTCTCGGAATGCTTTTGCTTGTGGTGAAGCAACTACAAACATGGAGAACAAGGTTATTATGTATCTAGACCAAATGGCAAGATGGAGGAAAGGAGAGAAGAATCAGTTCAAGTCAAACAATTACAGATGCTGAGTGAAAAATTAACGTATCTAGGGCAACTGGAAAAAAAACCCCAAGAACATCAGTGCAGATCCGCTGCTTCATGTAAATATATGTATATTTAATGTTGTACTTCAGTTTAAAACCCTCAGAGAATAGTACAAATTTTGGGGGGCTAGTCCCTAAACAGGGATGTCGTAGAAACACATTGCGGAAGCTGTAGAGTAATTCTGTATTTATTCCAATGCGATCGTGTTGTTTCCAGCAAGCTTTCCAACATTGTACAGTGTCTGTCATTGCAAGGTCAAGCAGCTCACCAGCAAAACCACAGGCAGATTTCTGCAAAGACCAGCTCATTGATGCACGCCGGTGTGCTGATTGAAACTCATAATGTTCAGCTCACAAGGTATTTGCAATTGTGAGATTATTTTTTTCATTTTTCAAATAGCTTATTTGTATTTCTTTTCAATTTTTTCATCGTCGTTTAGTATCTATTCGTTAAACTCTTCCATTACTTTATTTGGAATAGATCAGAGGGACACCAAATCTTCTAGCCAGTCTTTTGCTGTGCCTGGTCTTGTTGTGTTACCCTTGATATTGAGGTGTCCTCACTTACATAAAATTAATAGAAGAAATTTTATTACTAACATCTCTGTAAAGGAGGTCCTAAAATTGAAAAAAGAGTTACATAATGGTTGAGAGTAGGAAGCACTGTCGAAAGCAACTATCACGTCGTGATCTCAAAGGTTTTAAAACCGGGAAGCACTACGTAAAGAGCTGTGTAAAAAACATAGGACTCATAGCTTTAAGAATCATCGATATTAATTGAGAGCATATAAGATCAGCTACTGTCCTGTAACAGTAAACTGTTTGCGGGCTAGGGCCAGAATTTTTTCAAAGCCCAGGAATCTGCCGGCAGATAACAGCCAGCCACGGCCAGTGTTATCTGACAGCGCATGCTTTAGATTTAGCAACTGGGGGGACTAAGCTTCACATCTCCTGCTTGGATTTCATAGAGTTGTGATATATAAGTGGTTTTTAAAGGGATTCATAAAATGCTGGCCAATGTGAAAAATGGAATTACAATAGGCAAGGAAATGCCGTGAGGCACAAAAGGGAGTTTCACGGGCTGGGTGAGGGGGTGAGCCGTGCCAGCATCACCAGCGTTGCAGACCGACCCCAGGCTGTGTGCGGCAGCTATCTGGGCTGTGCTCTTATCAGCCCCTCCAGACCCTCGCTGTACAGCAGCTCTCCCTCCTTTCTTTACTATTTTTTCCCACCGGACTGCGAGACATCCCCTCCGACCTTCAGCTGCGAGCAGGCACACAGGCACTTTTCATCGCGAAGGCTGGCGGATGCGGATCCCTTCCTTTTCAGCTCCTCAAGTAGCTCTTCCCTTAGGGCCTTCCGACTCTGGCTCCAGCCAGCAACCAGCCCATCCTTCAAGTCCACGCAGGCTTTGGTTCAAATTTTGAGAGCACTTTTCAGTCTGTGCCTCAAAGCTCCCGCTGGGCAGTGCTGTGGGGTGGCAGTGTGCGGGATGAGGTGGTCACCCTTGGAAGTGACAAACCCGAGAGCCACACAACGGTGTCTTGTGTGGCCAAAAGTGGTTATGCGATCCTGATCAAAGCCATGCTTCGAATACTTGCTCAGATGGCTGCTTCGTAAAGCCAAAAATGCCATGTTTCTAAATAATTTCAAGAACTTTTTTTACTTTTGGAAAAAAAGAGTAAATAGGGATTTATCAAGTTTCTTGGTAGACCTTTGTGCCGTGGAGCACAGTGATGTCTTGGAGTTACTATAGAGATTTCAAAACTTATTTTAATGTATTTTAGTAAATATTAATAAAATATGAAAATTCAGCATCAAAGAATATGCATCAAATGCAAGTTCTCATTTACGTTAGAGACTAAAGAGAAATGGGAATAATTTTAGTAACTGGGACATCGGTGATGCTACAGCTGAATGAATGTAGGACAAAGGGTCTTATTTAAAAGTTGAACTACATTCTTTTAAATTACTTCTTTAAGCATCATAATGAAAAGCAGTAATAAACGTAATTGAATATAACTTTTCTGTAAGCGTTCTTTTCTCTTAAATAGTTTTATGCCTGTATCTGTATCCAAACAAATGGTCTTTACGCTCTTGTTGTATCACAAAATTAATACAGAACCATCAATGACTTCCAGCTTAGGCTTTTATATTTCGCCTCCGTATTGCCATGGCATTCCCACAGCGTGCTGCAGTGCCAGGAATCTCTCCCTTTAGCTCACTCCTTTTTCTCCCTGTGTGTTCAAGCCTGCGCGTTATTTGCTTTCGCCAAATATATCATTCTGTTTCCAGAAAGCCTTGAAGATTACATTGCTCTCTGAGTTGGAGAGTTATTTCACAAAATATCCTGCTACTTTTTTTAAAGCGACAAACCTGTGTTTAGTCTGTCTCTAGGAATTGTGTTTTTCCAGTTTTTTGAGAGTTTTGGTACACAAGATGAGTTTGTGTTAAGGGGGACTGGCTGTGCTTATGCAGCAGAGCACTAAGAAGTGCTTTCTGTGGTGTCGTCTTGGTGCATCCGATGTGTGCGCGCGCTTTCTTTGGCACATCCAGTACACTGAGGGAATTTTCTGTCTTGGATAATAAATACAGTTTTGCCCAAAAGAAACACGTTGTAGAGCATTTTAAAGTATCAAAGAAGGTGTATTCACGTGATCTTGCCTGATACTCACATTTAATAAATGAAAACAGGAAAGTATGTATCAAGTGGTTTTCACAGCATTTCATCTTACTGTGTTAGAGAATAGGAACATCAGTGCTGAATCAGAAAAGCTCTAAGCACAGGCGTGGAGTTGAACTCTCAGCTATATGTTTTATTACTTCAGAGGTTTTGGCTTGCACTCCCTCTAGGGTGACGGGAAAGGTTTATTGCATAATTTTTTAACTGTGAGAATTAGTATTACAGAGATGTGTTCAGGTCCCCTGTGCTTTCTGTTACATCTTTTTTAAATATACTGAAACATCCCAGTATATTGTTCACCAGGAGATAGCCACAAACGTGCTTGTTGGGAGGTAGTTGTGCAATGGCTCCGCTCATCATGGGGAGCACGGAGCGGGACCGGAGGTGAGTCCTCTGGAGCTGAGCCCACCTGGATGGGCCATGCATTTGGCTGACTGCATGGTCACAGCACTCTTGTGTTTGCTCCTGCATTTTGCCGGCATACATCATACCTGCCAGAAAGGCACGTGGTGTGCTAGAGAGCCAAAACGGCCAGGCTATCCACCTCACCTTGTCTCAGAGATCACAACCCCTGGGGCAGTGGCTAAACCAGCTGCAAACCTTTGCAGTTTACGGCCTGGCATAAAAAAGAGGAGCAGATCCAGGTCTGGATGCAGCAATAACTGCTGGCTGCAGCCTGCTGGCCAGCGAGAGCAGCTTTGGCGTGGGAACCTGTGGAAGCAGGGCTGTGAGGACAGCGACTGGAGCAAAACTTTCTGGTTTAATTTGCCTTTGTTTGTGAGTCACTGCCCACAGCTCCCGCTGCTTTTACTTTCCTACAGGAATGTATTTGCACGATTTTAACTGTGCTTGAATTAATGTAATTGGTAGTGAGTTAATTAATGTAAATCTGGTAGCAAGTAATGATGCAAATATCAAACTGTTGCAAATGTATTCATTCCTTCAGCTGGCTGTGTTGAGTAGTTTTGCTCTCCGTTTATTTGTCAGACATTGTTACTGGGTGAAATTCAGTTATGTATGCCATCATGCCATCTTCAGTTTCTCTGAACAGTTTTGTGTGTGGGTTCTCAACACGCTTCATACCTTAGGAAGACACATGCCAAAACATAAATGTTAACTAATTAACTCATAGAGGGTTTAGCTTTCTGTACAATGATTAATTCAGCAACTGTTTTTGTCCCAGCCGCAGCAGATTTTTTAAAGCAAATATTCTTTGTACGTTATTTCTTTACATTGTGATTCACTCTCAGATTTTGGGCAAACACAGGAAAAATTACGGCATACATACAAAGCAAGACACCTCATTCTTTAGTATTGCATTTAACACATCTTAATACAGACTTCTGAGTTGAATAAAGATGAAGCCTTTGGTGGGAAAACAGCTTCAGCAAGCAGTACATAGAATCCGTGACTTCTGTGGAGAGTTACTGCGCTCATCTCTGACGGGTTCAGAAAATGGCTGTCACCTGCAGGATACATGGGAAAAGGTGGAAGCAATACGTATGTCATTGGCATCCTGCTTGTTCTTTCCATAAACATTTTGCAAGCGTTGTTGCGAGCTCAGCCGTGCCCTGCCGCCACCACGTGCAACAAAGCCAAATTCCATTCGAGGCGAAGTGCAAACACTTATCTGTTTACACAATTTCCAACCCATAGTGAAACGCCGGAACAATTTACACGTATTTTGGTTGACAGGGAGCGTGCAAGTTTTTATCTGGTGGTGTTACTTCCTCCCATATAGATCAGTCTGTCACCAGCTTTATATTTATCACTGGGTTTGGAAGCGGCCAAGGAATCTGAAAACCGGGGCCAACGTTGTTGGATATTTTTAAGAGGATTGCTCAGCAAATCATATCCCACACCCCCCCTGAAAATTCAGGCTTGAAAGACGATGCAGCATCGTCACTCCCCTGCAATTACAGACTCATAACTCGATTGCAGAGGGGGTCAGGTGCAGAACTTTGGAAGCAACTTGACCTCTACCAGAAACATTTGGGTATCTGAGGGTCGCAGCTTGCTGCTGGGGCAAGGTGTCGCCTTCCGTGACGTCTGCTTCTCCCCTTGCAGGAGAGTCCTGCGAGGTGAACGCGCGCTCCGGCCGCTGTGCTCCGGGGGTGTGTAAGAACGGAGGAACCTGCGTGAACCTGCTCATCGGGGGCTTCAAGTGCGAGTGTCCCCCGGGCGAGTACGAGCGGCCGTACTGCGAGATGACCACCAGGAGCTTCCCCCCACAGTCCTTCATCACCTTCAAGGGGCTGCGGCAGCGCTTCCACTTCACCGTCTCCCTCATGTAAGTCCCGGTGGGGAAGGGCTCTGTGGTTGGTGGCTTCTCTGCTTGAGCTTGGGGGATGTTTGTTAAATATTGTCACCAACCCGAATTACCTACGTGTAGAGGTCACTCTAGGGATTTCTGTTTTTGGAAAGCACTTGATTTCTGCCCTGCTGAGGATGCTGCTGAGGTGCGAACTCCTGACTGTCCTCTGCTGCAGTGCGGGGTGATGACACGGTGACAGGGGACACAGAGCCTCTTTGGCCACCTCTCAGCAGCCCTCGGCCAGCGAGGCACGAGGGTGGGTGGCGGATTTCCCACTTTTTCTATTTGTGCCTGTGGCCTCCTGTCTTTCAGGCTGGCTGCAGAGCAGACCCGTTCATGCTGCTTGTTTGGGAGCGCTCTTGCCCTCTCCTGCTTCCCAGCCTGTGACAGGATGCGGTCTCGTCACACCATGGCTGAGCACAGGCTGGTCCTCCTCAGGTCGTCGCTCTCCGTTGGTTCCCAGCCTTGGGCTTGGGGCAACCCTGACTGTCCCAGCTCCTCTTGGCCTTCACACTCAACTCCTGCTTCTAATCCCATTCCAGCTGCCATGCACAAGCAGCCTCATCCCTAACCTGGCTGCCCTGGCGTCCCCAAGTTGGACAGTCTTCTGGGCATGGCTGTCACTGTTCCCATGGGGGCACTCAGGGAGGTGAGGGAGCGATGGTGGCGGCCACACTGCGCTCTCCTACCCTGGCTCGCACATCNGACAGTCTTCTGGGCATGGCTGTCACTGTTCCCATGGGGGCACTCAGGGAGGTGAGGGAGCGATGGTGGCGGCCACACTGCGCTCTCCTACCCTGGCTCACACATCCCAGGGGAAAAAACCCTCTTCTGGTGAAGACTTCTTGGATCAGGCAAAGGACTGGGCTGCCGTGAAGCCAGAGCTCCAGGCATGCACACGCCTCTCCTCCAGAGAGGGGGTGGGTTTGCAGCTTTCCCATGGTTTATCCAGTCAGGATTGACCTTTGGTTCTCCCTCACAGTTGACTGTGAGTAAATAGCACAAAATGTGTTAGCCCTGACACCAAAGAGGTCAGGCTTGGGATTTGTTTATAGGTGCAACAACAGCCGCAACAACAGCCATGTTTGTCCATCTGTCCAGAGAACGTGCTCGGGGAGGGCACTACCAGGCACACGTCCCATCCAGCACCCAGCAGTTACCTGGTGGTTTACGTCTGTCAGGAGCCAGGCAGCTTCTTTCCATTTTATCTTTGATCTGCCTGAATCCTAAGGTCTGAAATTTTGTGGAGTCTTGACATTTTTGGTAAATCAGAAAGCGCGGACGTGGTTTGCACGCGAGCCGAGGGAGGGAAGAGATGCGCCTGTGAAGATCGTTTTAGAGCGTCAGATCTAAATACACGGAAAAGCTGAGGAGCAAAAGGCTCTGTGGGACTTGTCAGACCTACAGTGAGTGCAAACAAAGGAGCAGTCTGGGCTGGCTGCCAGCATAAATTACCTGCATTACCCTTGGCTTGTCCCCACAGCCACGCGGTGTCATTTTTCAGGCTTTCAGGAAGAGATCTTTGACGTGTAGGGTGCTTCAAGTTAAAGTGGCTGAAATGCTCTGTGTAGGGGTTATTGAGAAACAGCGAACTACTGTAGGAAGGCGGTGCTTACACCGGGGTTTCTTCACCGTCTTTGGAACAAAGATGGCATATTTAGTCATGAGCTAAACACTGCTCAGTCCACTCCGTGTGATCATAAAAAGTCTAGACCATCATGGGGTTCATCCCACAGTGTCTGGGATAACGACACATTTAGCTTTTCATACCTGAAGTTCACTTTTATTTATACTTGTTATTTCTTTGGCTTTTAGTATCCTTCAGTGCAGGTGGAAAACATTATGTGAGGATAAGCAAGAATTAGCAGTAGGACTAGATGATGATTTGCCATTACATATTTTGTGATTTGGGAGCATTTGTAAAATCCCAGTGTGTCTAGCTTCCCTCAGCCCCAAGTGACTCATGACCCGGTCCTGGCAAAGAGCAGGATGTTTGCATTGTCCAGTCTCATAACTAAAATGTGATTTTTAAAAAAAATGTGTTTAANAATCCCAGTGTGTCTAGCTTCCCTCAGCCCCAAGTGACTCATGACCCGGTCCTGGCAAAGAGCAGGATGTTTGCATTGTCCAGTCTCATAACTAAAATGTGATTTTTAAAAAAAATATGTTTAATTACTGAGCAGACATGACTTTCGGCTCCCAACATTTTATGCCTTCCTTGCTTCCTTCCAACCCTTGCTACTGCTTCACTCCCAACAGACACTGTCAGTGGAGAGGTTTTCTCACTATTTATTCAAAGTTCTCTAAGAAAGTGTCTTTCGTATCTTATGTCCTGAGATTAAAAATATCCATTCTGTTAAAAAACACTATTTTTTTCCCCAGCTGGTGATAACCAGACAAGTTCAAAACCAGTAGTGCTTTAACTATTAGTATGATACAAAAGACGCTTTTGACTGCTGTCAAAGAATGGAACTGAGCACACAGCGACTAAAGAAATATGAAAAGTAGCTTAATAATGTAATTGTTTAATAAATAATAGTTTAATAATGAAAATTATGGTAGAGAATTGTAACCATATCGTAAAAATCTATTCAAACAGAACTAAGGTTCCTGTTGTTGCTAATCAGGCTAAATCTTTCTGCCCACTAAAGAAGCATCACTAATATTATCCTCATTTATTGTTCTCATATATATTCTGGATAGATCTGATCAAAATGTTTTGATGAAGCAGTTATCCTTGGAAAAAATAGTCTTGGGAAATGTTTTGCAGGAACTGTATTCCTTTGGATGAAATGTTTGATGGTGAAAAGTGAAAACTAAATCACTGCCTTGATAATACTGAAATATTTCAATGGTGGTGTCTTAATTAATTTAGCTTGCCTTTTACTTCTGTAATATTGTTTTATATTATGTTAAATAGATTTAGAAACAAAGATGCATTTCAAAAGTGATTAAAAGTCATCAAAACAGTAATATAATATTTGTATGGACTCTAACGGGTATTCTTCGGAGTTTGCATTTTATTAGGAATGTCAAGATTTTGACTTCTGTTTTTTGAACCAGAACAATTACTTCTTCTTCAAAAATATTTAAAAATGTATGGAATAACAATTCCCATTTCCATGTAGCTCATATTCAGACTTACGGTTCTGAAAGGTCCCTACTCAGTGCAATCCACAACATACATATGTCTGACAAACAACTTTTGTTAAAAAAATATTCTTTGGTTTTGAAATTTTTTATCTCGTATACCAGACCTTGATGTTCTAAAATACTGCTTCTTTCACATTCTTTGAATGCAGGTTTTGTTGTATGGCATGAGAGTCTTGCTAGTAGATGTGACATGACAGGCACAAGAATCATTTCTTCTGTCCGTGGAAGGCAGTGTTCGTTAGCTGTCTTCTGCACTTGGTTCATTTTTGGGAAAAGTGGGTTAATTTAAATCAGGCATACTTCCTGAAGTTCAAGATACAAAGTCAAACTACACTGCCATTTGGAAGCACAAGAAATTCCCATGATTTCTCTCTCTTTCTCTCCTTATATAATATTAATCTTTATAAAAATGTTTATGTAAAGTGTAGTAATTTTCTTTGCATTTCTAACTAGATGAAAACTGTGTGTAAATCCCCAAAGATAATAGGATTCAGTTAAAAATGGTAAAATACATGACACAGAAATTTGCAAAAAAAAGTTCCGTGCTGACACAAGCCCCAGGCTTTTTTAAAAGTCAGGTCGCCTCTTTTTCTGCAGGAAAGGTGTGATACATTCCATATTAGGAAAAATAAAACCAAAGAACACCCACTGGTGCTGATTTAGTGGAATCATTTAAGTGTTTATTTTCCTTCCTCCAATTGACTGACCTGTTGATTGATGAACCCTGATTGTCTACATGGCTTTATTAAAGTAACTCTTACCTTTCTTTTCCCCTTGCCTCCCCATCAGGTCTTTTTAATCAGTTGATGACTCTCCTTGTACCCTGTAGCATTTAGACAGCAAGCAGGCAGCAAGCATCCCCCTTTGATGTGAAAATGCTTTCTGGCTTTCAGACTGTTTGCGAAGTGTAGTAAGTGCTACTGTTTGGCAAGTGTCAGATACTCACGCTGCATCGTGTGTCTGCCTGATTTTACCCTTTGTGAGGGTCAGCATCCGCAGCAGATCTCTGCAGAGCAGATTTCTGTAATTTCCATCTTGCTTGCCTCTCTCACAGAATTCTCGATTGTGAAAGAATGTATTCGTCCTGCTGTTGGCTCAATTTATCATTGTCTGTCTGAAGAAAGATGCAAAGACTTCCTTTTCTGCTAACTATAATGGTGCCTTTCTTCTGGGTCACTCCTCTGTCAGTCTTTAATTCATAAGCCGTTAAGTGTGAACTAATCCCTCGTCTCTGCGTTCTAGGTTTGCAACCAGGGAGAGGAACGCTCTCCTCCTCTACAACGGGCGGTTTAACGAGAAACACGACTTCATTGCCCTGGAGATCATCGAGGAGCAGATCCAGCTCACGTTCTCTGCAGGTGAGGTGTTGCTCAAGGTGAGCATTTCTGCTTGCTGTCAGGAGATCCTCTCAAGCCATTTGGAAATGCAGTTTAATTGTTTTATAAGGCTGTTTGCTGCCTCGTTAATTGAGTAACGGGCTGACATTGTACAGTGAACGACTGATGAAGGGTGTTGCAAAGTACTCCAGATTGTAGCGGTTTGTGGTGGTAACACTTGCTGTCATAGGCAGAAGCCTCTCAGCATATCAGTTATAAAAGCTGGAGTTTATGACTACTATAAAAGATTGGCGCTAGCCTGAAAGTTGGCCTCTGAGCCGATGTTTGCTTAAATGAGACTTCATTTTATCACACTGTGATAAATGTCGTGTGTTTATGCGTTTTTATACTATGCTATCAGTGAAACTAGGTGCCTAGATGTGATCTAAAAAACACACGCAAGCCAAAGGAAAAGCTAGGAGACAAGTGGAAACTGCCCGCTGCTCATTAGGGATTGGTGAGGAGCAATGCCGTCGCTGCAATCCACTGCTGTGCTGTGGAAGCACCTCCCCTTGGAAGAAGCTGTAACTCACAAGGAATTTGGAACTAAGCTGCCCACTCATTGCTACGGTGGGCTAGGAAACAAGAAACGGAGGCTTTCGCGTTTGCTTGCTTTCTGCACTAGGACAAAGCCAGCGTCTTTTGGCACTTGTGGGAGCACAGAGAGGGGAAGGCAAGTGAAGCTCAGGGTGGCACGTATCACTGCCAGCGTGCCCTTCTCCCAGGGCAAAGGTTACCTCCAGCAAATCAACCCTGGCAGTGGCAGAACTCCTCCTGACGAAAGTGTGATCAGAACAAACCCTGACCCATTCCAGTCTCAGCAGAGGAGTGTTTCCTGAGTTAAGAAAGTGCCAAATTTCATCCAAAAAGTCATGCCCAGCTGTGCTAGTTTCCATGACAGGGGTAGCAGGTGAAGCTGTTGGCTGTACAGTGTGGTTGAAGCACGTTGAAGCCACCATGATCACCTCCTGGACTTCAGCAGGCTTGCTGAGGCTCTTGGAGTCCCTCTTGGTGGACCACTTGCATTCCTCCTTCAACGCAGGAGCAGGTCTGTGAGTTCAGTGGGAAGGCTCTGGTGGTTTTACTAAATCTCAGCAGGGCAGAGATTGTCTTGTCACAGGTTTAGGGGATGTTTTCCATAGGGACAGAAACAAATATCTGGGGAGGGCTGTTGTCATGTAGGTCAAGTGGGGTTATGTATGGGTCAAGTGAGACGTTTGTACCTCTGTCCCGGGCACGTAACTTAGGAAATAATCCTGTTATTTCCTGTTATCCGTATTCAGGAAAGACATGCAGGCTCTAGTCAACTCTTATTTTATTTTTGTGAAAAGTGTGGCATTGCAAGCAGTAAAGTAGTAGAAGCAGAGGCACAGCCCACGTTGGTGGTGTACTCTCACGGCCAGCGACAGTTGCTGCCATCAGACCCCATGGTAAGTCCTGTGTGACCCCACTGATTTACCAGCAATGCTTATGTGCATATCTGGGCCATTTGGGTTGAAGATATCCGGTTTCATTTCCCCTTTATTACCTTGAAGACGTCCAAATTAGATTTTAAGGTAGGCTTTTGAATGGATTAGTGTAATGAAATAACATGCTGCAGTTGGAGAGATGTGCTTTCTTCTGTAGGTCTCCTCCGCCTGTCTAAACTTGAATCAAATTGCTTGGAAGGCACCCCGAGGATGAACGAGAAAAAATAAATTCTACTTGCACTTATATGCATTTAAATGTGGAGGAACTCTTTTAATATAGGTGAAACTAAATTTAGATTTGCACTGCTGCACCTGAGAACAGGTCTGGTCCTGTATATTGCAAATGGTATTTTCTTTGGAAGGAGAATGGTTTATGTTTTATAGTTTTAAGTGGCTTTTAACAAACAGTACAAGTTTTGGACATCTGATCTGTCTGTTTTACCTGCCGCAGCAACTTTTTCACAGTAAGCAAAGCAAAAGGATTGAAGACCGTTGATCTTTCCTTTGCAGAAACTTGCTGGCTGAATAAAACCCCTTTATTTTATAATTTTTACCACAGATCTTTTATCACTAAATTATAAAAAAGTATCACAGCAAGCTGTCAGATGTGCTAAGCTGAAACCTGTATTGTTTAAATAACAGAACTATATGAGAGTTAAAGGAGAGCAGGGGACGTGGGAATAATACTGCACACAGGATAAAGTATTTGTTGCAAATAGAGAGTAGAAAGTACATTTTAAGCTCAACTATACTGTGAACCTTGTTAGCTTACGGGAGGGAGTTATTTTTCCTGTGGTTTATTATGTAGAATTTTCCAACTGTTAAAAAAAAAGAAAGAGAAAGGAAAAAAAAAAAAAAGGTCGAAACCTAGCAATCCCTAGGTTCTCTGTGCCAGGCCTTTTATGTGCTTTCAACATGAATGTTTATTTTGCTGCTACCTCGGAACCGATATGCCTGGTTACTGAGCTACTTCTGCTGACTCAGACCTGCCTTAAAAGTTTCAGCTTTCCGGTTGCAATGGCAAGGACTTGCTTTCAAATTCAAATACTGAAAGGCCACCAATGATTTCATTAATCACTGGTAAAATTTTGCTGGGACCAAGGTTACCGTCCGTGGGTTTTATACTAGAGTACTTTTGGATTTCACTTGCTCAACTTTGACAAGGAGCTGGCTTCCCTTCCCTGACAAAATACCCCGGCACGATACTCACCATATTAAAAAAACCTCAAAGTGCTGCTTTTGGCAGAAATGCAGAAAAATTCATGTACCTTTTTTCCTCGGTTGACCACTTCAGCAATAGCTGTATCTACGCAGTGCATCTGCTGCCATGCTCTGCAGAAGCATAATAAAAAATAATACAATTCACCCGAACATGCCAGAAGCTATTTTTGTATTTGTGCACCAAAATTGTTCCATGAAACGGGGTATTTACTGTCTCGCAGGACAAATACCCAAATTCTTCCATGATGAAGTAAGATGGCTGCATCCTGTGCCAGATGAGAGTCTCTCTGTGTTTTGGTTTAGCGCAGAGCAGAGTTTGCAGTGATGTCGACTTATTTTTTCCCTTCTGCCTGCCCTTGCAGGGGAGACAACCACGACGGTGGCACCATTCATTCCGGGAGGGGTCAGCGATGGGCAGTGGCACTCGGTCCAAGTGCAGTACTACAATAAGGTAAGACTAATTGTGTTGGTGATAACCCTATTATTT
The DNA here is from genome assembly GCA_013398225.1 of Steatornis caripensis. Taxonomy (NCBI): domain Eukaryota; kingdom Metazoa; phylum Chordata; class Aves; order Caprimulgiformes; family Steatornithidae; genus Steatornis; species Steatornis caripensis. Next base: position 107,586 of record VZSC01017937.1, on the reverse strand, counting down.
GTAAAGTAATAGAGGCGTTGGTCATCTGGCTTTGACCTGATGTATGCAGATGACTTGAATTTTATTTATTTAACCAGTCACATTGCTACAGCTGTGCACAAATGGTACTGGTCTTGCTCACCTTGCCTGGGAAAAGAATTCGCTCTGAGGGCTTTTGAGTTTTGTCTCAGGAAGGCAAAATAAGACCTAGTACGTCCTTTTCAGAAGTACTACCAGGGAAACCTTCAAGTACTTGGGACTATTTTAGTTTTTGGTTCTTTAAAACATCACAAGTGTCACTGTACCTAAAACAACTGATTCACTGGTTTGGATCTTTTTTAAAGAATTGTGCAGTGCAGAAGCCTTCAGTGTGTTAACTGCAAACCACTAGTGTAGAATTTCCTGAAGCAAAGCAGAATTCTTGCCTGTAACTGTCTTTTCTTGTCTAAAATGACCAGTTTAGCTAGCACAAGCTTCTCTGGTTTGGCAAATTTGATTATGAAATGGTTGACACTTCTCAGTAATCAAGGGCATTCTTACTAAATCTTCTTTTTGTCTGCTATATAAAAAGATATGCAAGAGAAATGCAAACAGCATCGTTGCACACAGCCCATGGTTCTCAGAGGTGGGCTCTGGGGTCCCGGTCCCACAGCTGCTGTCGGGAGCAAGTTCACTTTAACTGGACCAAAGGCGAGGGCTTTGTGCAAACCAGCCATTTCGTGATCAACCAAAAAGCGGGCTTTTAGGGTGTACGGTGTCACTGTTTACAGATGGATGTCAGAGCTCTTCTATAATCTATAACAAAAATTACAGAATTCATTTAGTTACTGAGAAGCGTTGCTTTTAAGTCTGATGTGATAGCATTATGGGGGATCGCGTGAGGAAATAGAGGAGCATTGTTGGCTGTTAAAAAGGAAACAGGATACTGGTGTAGGAAGCTCAATGGAAGATGAAGGATTAATATGATCAGCAAGTTCTTTATTTCCCAGCACTGCATCATTTCATCACAGTTTGTGTGGCAGTTTGAATGGGAGGATTAAAATTTTCTTTGGACTCCTAGATAGGGTCTCCTAGCCTAAGGATATTTTATTGAAGAAATAAACCCCTTTTATATTAGTTATTTTATAAAAAGAAATAAATCAAAACTTACAAGTTTTGTGCTTAATATACTTAATATACTCTTTGCTATCCAGAGCGCAGAGAAATTGAAGCAAAACTTGGTGTGTCACCACGCATGTGTCTGTGGACACTGCGAGGCGCTTCCTTACAAACTACAACACGCCGTGTTTCCATCGTCTGCGTATTTCTTAGTGAATCACTTTAGCAGAGTAAGCAGCAGTTTCTGCAGCAGCGGAGGGTCGGTCACTCCAGCTTTCAAGCTCCTCAGTGGGCAAGGAGGGAGGGCACAGCAGTGGGGAGAGCTGCTGGAGCGGCTTGCTGAAGCCCTGCCGAGCAGATAAGGGGCCCAGGCAGCCCCAGAACACTTTAAAAGGCAAAGAGATTTGACACGGATGTTAAAAATAAACCCCTGCCTCACTTTCAGGGTTTGCTGCTGTCCAAGCAGACTGGTAGGTGAGCCATGTTAGCAGCTGGTGTTTTCCTGTCGTTAACATATGCGCCCTGTCATCATTTTCTTCTTCTGCCCCAGTTTTTGGAAGGGGAACAAGCCAGTCCCATGCACGGGCGGAAACTCAGGGGAGAGAGGGAGAGCAGAGGGGCTGTGCCAGGAAACACCTCTGACTTCACTGCCTTTGCCACTCGAGTGATATAAAAGTGATGAAAAGCAGGGTTGCTGTGTGGGGATCAGCACTGCGCCCTTTGCTGTCCGTGTTAGAGACTGAGGTCATCACCTACTCCTTAGCAGTATTTGTTCCAGAATGGTTAGATTCGAGCTGGCAGAGGGGAGCTCACAATATTGAGTAGTACCGGCACAGGTAGGATATGCTAACCTATATGTATTTAGCATGCTCCCAGGACTTTCCAGCATGTCCGAGAAGTGCATATGTTGCACCAGCTCTCCAGTAGTGAAGGGAGGAGCAGGCGCTGCGGGGCAGTGGCAGCTGGAGGCAGCAATGCAGGCCTGCTCGCTGGGCTGCCCACCGTGCCCTGCAGCAGGAGTAAGCCTTTGCCTCAGCTGGTATTTGTTTGTAAAGCAGTTCCTTGGCTACTTCATGTTTTAACAAAGCTGGAAGAAACGTTCCTGTGAGGAGGCTGAAAAGGCAGATAATTTAGGGATTTGAGTTGTGCCAAGATAAATGGGATGCTCTGTCTAAACTTGACGCAGCCAAGACGTGTTTGAATAACAGAGTACCCAAAACTCATGAGTTTGCTTAAATTATACGCTCATATTATTTTGCAGGTACTGCATCCTTCCGCTCTTTCCAAAACCCTACCGCACAGCGTCAGGTCTTCGTCCCATCACTACTCAGCCCCTTTGCTCTGCTCAGACACTGTGCAGCCTTCTAGAGCAGGCAGAGCTCCCCTGAGCCATCTCCCTCCTCCCTGCCTCCAGCTCGTGTTTGATCCCCACCTCCAGCCCCTTCCGGACTCCTCTCCCTCGTCTCTGCCTCTGGCTCGCTCTGGCGTTTTGCAGCAGCACCCCGTCCCTGGCAGTGGGGCCACAGGGGCTGCCTCCACCAGCATCCCCCTGGGGCTCCTTCTCCTTCTTCTGTTCAGCTGCTTGCCCGGGGAGCTTCTGGTCCTTTCTCCTTTTTAGAGATCTCTTCTTCCCAGTGCTGTCCATGGGGAATGTGTAACCCATCATCCCAGATACCCATAGAGATCCATTTTAATCATTTGTCTGCATCTCACATTAAAAAGCCCTTAGAGAGGTGTTTATACCTGCTCTTTCTTATCCCTCTCATTTGAGTGTTTCGACTCCCTCCATCTGCATTTTTGCTCCATCCGCAGTGTCTCCTTCTTTAATAAATATGATCACCTTTGCCTATCCATTCATCGGTCCCTTCCTGTGTCACTTCTGTGCTTTTTTTGCACAGCAAAACCCATACAGACATTTTGAACTTTTCTTATTATTTACACTCCCACAGCTGAGTGCTGCCAGGCTGCTCGTCCTGCTACTGGGGTCATTACAGCTGTGCCTGTCCCCTTTCTACCCACCACTGTGTCCTCGGTAGTGACAGGCTTCTTCGAGCTGGACCCTTTCCTCCTGCCTTGGAAATGTGAGACGTTGTTGTGGTGCAGGTTGAAATAAATAGCAATTCAAAAATTTCCTGTTGTGCTTACAGCAAGCGTGTGGAGTCAGGTACTCTGAGATTCATCTTTCTTTCCCAGTTCCTTTTTTTGTTAATCTTCTTTAAAGTATCTTTTTAAAAACCAAACTAGAAACTGCTCAGTTTAGTTCCTTCTTTCTGCATTTGTACAGCATCTAGCAAGAAAAAAAAAGGCTTCGGTCTTCTTTGGAGCTTTCAGATAATGCTGTAATTCACATGAGGAGTATTAGATTTCATCACAGCCATTTTTCGTCTTTAGTTTTTGAGGAGAATGACTAACAGGCTTTGGTACATAATCTGAATCACTCCAGTCCAAAGCAAATTTTGTAGATGAGTTTTCACAGTTCTGAAAACTGTTCCTGCAATCCGAGTTGATCGTGGTCAGATATGAGCAAAGGTTGAGTGGTTTTTGGCACCTGCGTCTATGTGGACAATATTTGGCTGAGCATCGCTGGAATTTGGGCTCCAGGAGTGAGTGACTTGGATGCAGGAGGCAACTCTGGTGGGAAACTTCTGCAGTGGCTGTTTCCTTATGGCATGTGGTTCTGCAGCATCCGGGCGATGCTGCCACCCTGCACAAACTCAGTTGGGTAGTAATGATAACGAAATAAGAAGTAAGTGTAGAAGTGACTCCTGTAAATTATTTTCTGTACTCAGCTCAGAAGCGATGTGCTTGGTAATATTTATCTTTTGTTGAAAAATGTTGTTTTATAATTAACTCCTTATCATGAGGGTCACCTGCCTCTTAGGGACGAACACTGGAGCCTCATTAGTAAGAGGTGAGTGCAGAGCCAACTTTGCTCCACCGTGTCTGCGGAGAAGCATCAAACCAGTTCACTATCAGCTCAAATATTTATGCTTTCTTACAAATTCTGGTATGTGCAGACACGTAAAACATGGCACTAATGAAATGGATTGTATCAGGGGAGGAAGGGAAGCAATGTCATTTCATTTACCGTGTAGTGATGGAAGTGGATGCTTCCTCCCCTGGTAACGGTTGACATACTTGGTTTCAGTGGAAGTGCCTAAGGGGAGCACATGGGTGTTGTACTAAGGAAGTGTTGGCTCTGTATTGAATTTCTAGAAGGGAAAACACTAAGGGGAAGGAATTAGTAGCTATAAGAGAGCAGAAGTGAACTAGGGAGTGTTTTATAACCATTCTCTAGTTTCAGTTACGTATTAAACAGTCTTGTCAGCTACCCAGTAGCAAGGTATCAGTTTACCTGTTAGCAGTGCTTCTTGCCATTACAGATGTTTGCTGACAGCGAGGGGGAAAGCAGAGAGGAAAGCTACTCGCTGACTCCATTAGCTCAAACAAGTTGGTTGCTTTCTGGGATCCTGATCTCGAAGCCACGGGAGGTATTAAATTAAAGGTGGCCTGCATGTGTCCTGCTTTCTCAGGAAATATATATATTGAAAAGAAATTAAGAAGAAAAGGGATTTTTAAAATTATTTCGGAAGGAAAGGTGGGAGAAGGGGGAAGATTTCAGCCTGGCAAATTAAACTGCTAAAAATTAGCATAAACAACCTGCTGCATGTTCACAGGATAGCTGGCATAAGGGGCAGCAGCAATGTGAGCTGCCCTCTTTGCCTTGGTAATGTGCTGCTTTTCCACATGGTGAGAGCGCAGGCAGCCTCCGTTGCAGTTTGGCCCTTATCCCTTGGCTCTCTCGCAAACTTCTGATAGAAATGCAGTTTTGTTCAGAATTTGAGATACAGTATCAAATTTACGTTAATGTTTTACCTGACTCATTACCTCAGGGTAGAATTCATCATTTGGCACAAGATAAAAATGTTTTTCGTATGGACATGTTCCTTTAATTATAGAGGGCATGTACATGTATATTTATATACTGTGTATCTTATATGTTACTTATACATATATGACATCAAAGTCGCTTAAGGACATTACCGTTCCGTAGGTGGAAGCTGCTTCTGCGTCTGTTTAAGGGAGCACAGGATAATTTTACCTAAATGACAGAAAGCCTGAGAAGGGCAGAGAGAAACATGCTATCATTGATGTGCAGGAGAGTAATTCTGGGTGATGGGATGAACAAATCCCTGAATGACTCGCAGAATGACTCACAAAAGTAACGCCTCTAAGACCGGGCAGTGTGTGTGCATGGGATCCTTCATGGTCAGGAGGTGCAAAAATGCTGGGTGCCTCGAAGAGCATCTCAGCTGTACTGGTCACTTGAGCCTGCAGGCTCCAAGAATGAGATATTCAGGACAAACTCTACCCTTTTTCTGTGACTGGGCTAAGGTTTCTTCTGATATTTGATAATCGATAGTAAGGTGGTGTTCTTTCACTCCTTCTTTGCATGTCTTTAGACTGAAGAATGCTGTGGTTGTTTCAGATGCTTGACTGTCTTGGGAGCGCCCACCCTTTTACAGCTGTTACAGTTAGCAGGGACCTGCTGCTTTCCGTCGCTGTGCACTTCCCACCCGGCAGAGCCCAGACCTGTGTTTAGCCTGAAGACAGGCACCAGAGAAAACAGGCAAATTCTTCAGTTAGAGATAAACTTAAAAGAAATGAGGGCTGCTTAGGGCTGACGATCAGTGTATTGTGAATTCAAAGTGCATTGCTACGTGCATTGCTCTAAATCAAACTCACATATGCTTTCAAAAATCTCCTGCCTGTGGTAAGTGATGGTTTCTCTTGAGCTAACTGGCCTTCAGCTGGGGCAAGCTGGAGCTTGAGTATCGCCAAAGTCTGAGCTAATGTTGTAGAGATTAGCTCTCAGCCCACTCGCACACTAGAATTTGCCAGTACCTTTTGTTCCAGGAGAGCTTGGGTCTATCCCTCACCCACTGGCTGAAAGCTGTTTCCAGGTGCCAAAACCCACACTGTAATTGATTTTCTGTACCTGGGTGCGTGCTGCAGCTCTGTCCTTGTGCTGGCTCAGGGGACAGGCAGGATTGCGGCTTTCTCCCTCGCTTGTGGGTCACTGGGCCAAAGCTGGTCCTGAAGGTTTATTTAACTGTGCCTGTACAGCTGTGCTACAGCACCATCAGAGCTTACCGCTTTGAGCCTGCACCCGCAAATCCTCCATGCCGTGGATCACCAGTAGTGCCCCACAGACTGGTTGTCAGTGCCAGGCAGTAGCATACGTCTGGACAAAGCCAACCAGCTCTGTTTCTGGGGAGACCTCAGAGAGCTCCGATTGCTTGTGCTGTCTAAGTGGCGGCTCTCCAGCACTGCTGGGCTCCGGGCAGAGCTGGGGGCAGCTGAGGGTCTTGAAGACAACGCGGAGTCGGGACTGCTGCCAGTCCAGATAGGCCTAGGACAGAGGAACAGATCCCATCTGTGATTGCCTAGGGCTCGGGGGGTGAAGTGGAAGGAGAGACAGGGTCAGGGAGGAACAGACAGGAAGAAAAAAGTAACCTCCGTCCAGCCCAGGGCTTCATTTGCTGCTGTTCCTGTAGTTAGCTAGGCAATGTGTTGGTCAGAAAGTGGAATGTTGTATGGGAGCTCTGTGCAGCTGGGCTTGGCAGTAGGGCTCCGGAAAGGCCCCTCTTCCACTCACCTTCAACATCCAAGGAGCAGGTCTGCACCATCACTATTTGCCCTGACACTGCCATTCCCTACTGAAACCCTGCCCTCTCCTGTGACCATGCAGAGATCAGGCTTCAGCAACCACCACCATTTTTGGGAAACTTATTTCCCTCTTCCAGTGCCCATGCTACTCCTCACCATGTTGGCACCCCAGGCCAGCCGTGACTATCACTGTTGTCTCCATCAGCCTTAGCTTCCCTGTGTCCTCATGCAGGATTCAAAGTGGGCCCCACATGGGCTGGAAAAATCAAGGCCTTCAGTGGACGTTCATTTGCAAAAAGAGGGTGTCCTGAAACCCGTAGATGATGGCATCCCAAGAAAAAGCCCACAGGAACAACTTTTTTTTTTTTTTTTAAATGTCTGGAGGTACATCTTGAGGTACTCTATCCTTTTCCCCAACAGCTTGTTTATTTTGGCATGCATTTTACTCCGGTCTTATAGACAGATTCAAGGAGCTTCTCATCTGCACAATTTCATGATGGCTTTTCATGTTTTCTGGTAGCCCAAGCTTCTCTGTTTGCTAGAGCTAGCCATTCCCCAACAGTCATTTTATTTGCCCATTATTCAGAAGATGTTTGCAAAGGCATAAATTGAGAGTTTACCTAATGGGAGACAGTATCTGTCAATGCTCTTACTGTTAAAATAAAATTAAACGCATCCACAGGTCCGTTCCAGACCATCCACGCACGCTCTCCCATCTCCACGTGTAATTTTGGTCATGTCCAAGTATACTGATTTTGACTGGGATAGAGTTAATTTTCTTCAGACTAGCTTGTATGGGGCTGTATTTCGGATTTGTGACCAAAACAGTGTAGATAACACAGGGATGTTTTCGTTACTGCTGAGCAGTGCTTACACAGAGCCAAGGCCTTTCCTGCTCCTCACCCAGCCCCACCAGTGAGGAGGCTAGGGGTGCACAAGGAGTTGGGAGGGGACACAGCTGGGACAGCTGAGCCCAGCTGACCACAGGAATATCCCACACCAGATGGTGTTGTGTTCAGTGTATAAAGCTGGAGGAAGAAGAAGGAAGGGGGGGACGTTGGGAGTGATGGCGTTTGTCTTCCCAAGTAGCCATTATGCGTGACGGAGCCCTGCTTTCCTGGGGATGGCTGGACACCTGCGTGCCCGTGGGAAGGAGTGAATGAATTCCTTGTTTTGCTTTGCTTGCGCGCGTGGCTTTTGCTTTACCTATTAAACTGTCTTTATCTCAACCCACGAGTTTTCTCACTTTTGCCTGAATCCCCCACATCCCACTGTGGGGCAGTGAGTGAGCGGCTGAGTGGGGTTTAGCTGCCCACCGGGATTAAAGCATGACAGTAAGCAAGAAATAAAAGCACTTTACAACAGGCCTGGTGTTCAGCAGCTTCAGGATGAAGACTCTCTATAATGGATAGGAGCAAAGGCCTTGAGATAAAAAATGCAACATTTATGTGGCCATCTTGGGGATGTAAAGGGAAGCTTGTTGGGTTTGGGGTTTTTTCCCTCTGTTTTCTAAATGAAAAAGAAAAGTTAAGCCAGTTTCTTTGCTTGAAAGGCTTTTCTGCACAAGTGCCTTCCAGATCTCCAGTCCAATGGCAGCTTCTGGTCTAGCAAAAGGAGAAGCGTGATGAAGCCACTGAGCTCCCAAGGGAGACGTGAGCAGGGAAGCAGCAGTCTTGCAGGGCATCTCAGAGCTGGTGGTAATGGGGAGTATGTAGCAGCCACCAAGGCCCACCAGCAGAAGTGTAGGAGGCAGTTGCATGCTGGAGTATAAAAATGGCACAAATTTGTCTTAGATGCATGATGTATCTTGCTGGAGCGTGCCTTGCTCATACGGAGCACCTGAATCGGGTGATCACATGGCAAGCGTAAGCTCTTGGGTTCCGTCTTGCACAACCCCTGCATTTTCTCATACTCTTACACGCATTATGCGTGCCACTCATTAGCAGAATTATCTTTAGGATTATCTTTATAGCAGATCTCTAACATTCATCACTGCCTTTGTTTTACTAGAGCCTCTGTTTTGTTTCTGGAAGCCTGTGTCGTGCAACTGCCTCACAGTGGCCAGAGGCAGAGCACTTCTGAAGGACTTAAGGACGCGTACGCAAAACCTCCCTTTTAAAAAGTCAAGTCTGCCCCTGTTCTCCCACCCAAGAGCCGACTGGGACCACATTTCATCCAGCCACCAGTTACTGGAGGGGTGACACAGCTGTACACTAGAAGTCGAGACCTACAGGGCTGCGTGCTGATCTGCTCATGGGCACCTGGAAGCTCGGTGGCCGCTCACGTTCCCTGGCCATGGGCAGGCAGGACCTGCCCTGTATTCCAAACCCCTTGCATAAGCACAAGTGGCATGGGCAGTCGCAGGCAGCGGGAGTGGTGCTCATCTGTGTTGGAGCGGTTAATGTAGCACTTTGTTTTGAAAAGGGTGGGATGAAATGCAGCAACCTCTGACCGTCGGCCGTGGAGACGAGCTCCAGCCCTGCTGGCTATGACAGACGTGCCCTTGCCCCGGGTGCCTGTGGAGCTGACAGATAGGTTATCTCATTTCCTTCTGAAAACACAGACCCTCTCTGATGATGGCAAATTCACCTGTTATGGAAATGTAATTATTCTTTATTCAGGACCAATAATTGATCTTGGCCCTTTGTCTTCGGGGGGAAAAAAAAGGCAGACACCAACATGTTAGTGACACTCAGACTGTGACAATTTGTCAAAAGACATGGATGACACAAATTATGGCTTTCTCTCCTATAAAGGGGACTAATTCTTGTTAGAAGATCTGGGTTGATGGCGCCCTGTCCCCCCAAGACCAACAGGCAAACAGGAGCATCATGCAGCGGCTCAGCGCAGGATTCCCCGCGCCACCCCTCAGCCGGGAGGCTCCCGTTCCTGCATGAACGCCTTGTTTGCTCAGCCCTTGGACTCCTTGCTGAGCCTGCCAATGGGGCTGCCAGCGCCACGGGTGATTTATGAGGCAGGCACATGCCTGCAGCTGAATAGGGATTGCCAGCTCCTTGGAGAACAGCCACATAGCTGCCACCAGCTAGGCATGACTTTTAGTCCTTGGACCCAAGGTGGAAGACTTTGCCCTGAAAGTATCCAGGACACCATCCAGTATCGTTTACTTCTTAATCTGAGCAGTCAGGAAGAGGGTTTGCCAATTAAATTCTTAGATAGGTATTAGGTATTACACCCACTGCCAGGGAGCGCCTCTCGCACCAGGGCAGGGTTCCCCCTGCCGTGTGCTGCATTTTCTAACTTGATTGGAAAAGACAGACCCCAACGGAACTCAAATCACTGGAAATGCAATTAGTAATAAAGCCTGGGTATGACTTATGCAAGTGTCTATCACTCGTGACATCTGAGCAGATGTAATTGCGATCTGAGGGAGAATTTCTGAAGTTAATCCTCCCAGTGGCTTCCAGACTAATTTGCTAAGGGATTGAGGGAGATTTTCTAAATAAACAATGCAGTTGTTGAAGATTATGATAATGCCACTGTTGATCAGATGTGGGCCCCACCAGAGTTTGGATTTTGCTGGCTCAGTGACTTGCTGTGTTTACAGCGTCTGTGATCAACACAGGCCCTCTCTAGCGTTGCTTGGCGTTGTCTGATCAAGAAAAATGCAGAACGTTAATTGCGATGTGAAGCAAATGGGGGGGGGGAGCAGTACTGTAAATAATGAAAATGTCATTCAGTTAGGAACAACCTACTTCTCTGGGCATATTTTTCCAGGAAGAAATGCAATTTTGTGGATCTGCATTTCCAAACCTAGATTCATAACGTCTCTAAATGCCAATATAGCTTTTAAAGACTCTCTCAAGTGTGCGAGGCAGAAAGGGTGTTAAAATTTAGTGCTTCCTCTTAAAACAAATCACATTTTCTTACTTAAGATTTAGCTACATTTCTGATTTTGTCATTTCCTTATTACCCATCTCTTTGTGAATATTTAATAGCGAAAGGTACTGCAGGGATGTAGAGGTCAGTGGTGGCACAGCAAGGAGGCGGCATTGGACAGTGCTAACTTCCAGCAGAGCACTCATAGTGTACATCACCAGATCATCAATTTGTGCTGGATGCCTTTCCTTCTACGACATTTTCATAGATCAAAAGTTCTGCTATAGCTTAAGCATGGGAAAGCTTGCAGGACATCAAAAACACAAGGACCATGACTGCAGTCAAGTCATTAGCTCTGGTTTTGAGAAGGACTTACTTGTGGTTACCTGCATAAGTGCGGGGCCTCTTCTTCACAGAGAAAGTTCCTGGGGTTTCTTCAGTCGTACCAGGAAGAAAAGCAATTCAAGTGAAAAAGACACTTTCTTTGCTAGCCACAACCAAAATTTTTAACAAGCATCGTGAGGGATGTGCATGTTTCATTTACGTTTCAACTCCAGAGGTCAAGTATTTTTCACTGGATTACCGATATTGTCAGCCAGGTGCAGGTTATGATAGTTTTGTCACAATTTTCATACAAGAACAAAAGTTACTGTGTCACCAGATTATTGTGCTTTTTGGTGGGCAGGCTGGTACACCTGTGAGGCATGTGGTAGGTAGTTCTGCAGGCACACGTACGATATGAGGAATTTGTAGCTATGCATTTGTATTATTTATCTGTACTACATATTTTTGCTGCTAGTGGGCATGGCCATTTAACTAAATAGCAATTAAAATTACAAGCAGCTAAAGGAAGGGAAAGAAATTAGATTTTCCATTGTTGAATGCATGCCAGAGTTTTACATTAAAAGTTCAAAATGTTGTTCTAGTCAAACACATAAAATATGTTCCCTGTCTCTGAATGCAAAACACGTCATTTCCTACATGCTCAGAACTCAATTTTTAAAATGCCACGAGAAAAGGTAATCTCTGCAAAAATAGTTCAGTTTGTGAGTCATTTCCTGGCATTCTGGCTGAAGATTCAGACTCCCATCCTTGCTGAGACCCAGTTCATCCTCTTCCACTGAATCCATAGAATCATCAATGAAAGTCCTAGTCTAGACAAGACCGTAGATTTGTTATATAGAAACTGAAGCTCGACGGATTCTGATTAAAAATTATATACGGTATCATTAATAGTGAAGGTATATGATCTACATGATAATCTGCCCACAGTTCAGATGGTCTCACTGTCCTTTGAAGTCTTTAAATCAAGTCGGGATTTCCCTTTCTAAAGAAAAATTGTAGCTCAGGTGCAAGCCATGTTATTGAGGCAGGACTCACTGGGTGATGTTCTGCGGTTGTATAAGGCAAAGGCTGGTAAGATGATAACAGGAGTCCCTTCCATACACAAAATGTGGCAGGATCCTGCAAAAACCCGTCTCGAGCTCCAGCCTGCAGTATCGCAGGTGGGAAGCTGAGAGCCAGGAGGACAGAAATGTTGATTCACATTTGCCCTGTTCTTATGCTCTTTCACAGCATCTACCGCTCCCTCAGCGGGACTTTGGCCTGTCCTGTGGCAGCCATTTATGTTCCTAACATCTCCTGAAAAGCTCTGAAGGGCTGCCTGGCTAATATTTACTTTTTCTCGGTCCTGCTCAGTCGTGGTTGCAGAGCCCTTGCAGATGTCAGTGGGTGTAACGTGGGCAGCTGATCTGCCCTTGCAGAACAGGCGCACGTGAGCCTGGACTTTAAAAGCCCCTCCCTGCAATTCCATCGATATTTATTCATGCGGATTTCAATTAGTAGTAATTGTTTTTGTTGATTTTGGGGCTTTTTTTCTTCTCATAGAGGGTAAGTGTGAAGTGATTGATATCTGGGAAAGGAAATCAGGATTTGGCGGTGGAGCGACATTCCATTGTCTTGACACAAAATAACAAATAACTCGCCTCTAAATCTGTGTCTCGGGAAATGAAAGTGTAAAGCAGTGAAAGTCATTTGGAGGTCATTGAGATGCAAAGTGTGTCCTGCTCCCCAGCCCTGAGTTGCTCAGCTCTCCGTGACAGCTTTGAGAAATCTCCCAGGCGGCTGGGGAAGAGGAGGGCAAGTGCGTACCCAGTGCCTGGCTCTTTCTCTCCCCAACCTGATTTTGGAAGTCTTGTTCTCGCAGAGTTTGCGAACCGCACCTGAAAATGCTCATTAATGTGGCGGTGATTTTATACGCAGATGAAAACAGTAGCTTTTCAGAAACCATTCCCAGGCCTTTCACTCTGCGAGTGACAGTAGGGACCGTGTCGTGTCAAAACCAACCTGAGTCCCTGCTCTTCTGGAAGCCTCACCTTCAGCAAGGCTGCTGAGCACTTACTCCTCTCGCTCATCCCAGGTTTTAAAAGGCTTGACTTGTGTGCCGAGTTACAGCACTGACGCTTCTAGTTCTGCGCCCACCCCACACCTGAGCTGGCTCTCAGCTGCTTGGCTTTCCTTGTGCTGGGATCTCAGATCCCCCTGGGGAACCTGGCACCCAACGGTGCTCCTCGAGCCCAGGTTCGCTCAAGCCGTCTTAACACCTCCACACTGTGAAACCCCTCGGAGGTTTAACGGCACCTCCCAAAATGGTCATTTTCAGCTCCTCCTGAAGGCTACAGAGATGCAAGGGGACTGCATGAGAGCTGGCAGCGTTTGAATGGCTGTTGGCTCGCCATAAGGCCCTGAGCACGGCCTGGTAGGGCGTCTACAAAGTCAGCCGAGTCATTGAAATGGCACCTCAGGAATTTGGTGCGAGTTCTTTGAAGTGCACTGTTATCTCCATTTAATCACACAGTAAATCTACGGTAGCTGATTTGCAGTAACTTTTCGGGTATTCGGCATCTGTCTGTGTTGTGAGGGGAAGCGGCACTTTGGAATTACCTGGCCACAAAAGTGTCTGTGTGTACCAGGAGACCCTCGCAAATATCCAGCCATGGGGGATAGCCCGTAGAGCAGTGTGAGATTCCTGGATTTTATAGACCCAGTTGTGTCCCCGTCACCCACACTGAGCAGCAGTTTGCTTCACAAGGTGTCACTAAGGATGAGTCCAAGGAGGAGTTAGTTGCTGTGAATAAGTGTCACGTTGTGCTATTTCTAGGTATTTCTTGGGCTCTAACAGCAATAACATTTGCGTCCTGGATGCAAAATTAAGTCATAAAACATGCAAGATTTATGTAAAACCAAAAATATTTGAGAGCGGTACTTTGGCAGGTAGGTAGGGACAAATGGCAAAGGGAGAAGGGTTTGATGAACTGGAAGAGGAGAGCATGTGAAGGAGAACAAGGATGCTCTTCCAGCATCCTTCATGTCCTCTCCTCTCCTCTCCCAGTTTTCCAAGGATGCTGGAAGAGCACCTCGTCATTGGTGGAAGGAAGGGGGGCAGCAAAATAGACAGAAAAATGAGTCAGAGGGCAGGAGAGGGCAGGGTGAAGGCACACCAGCCACAGGGGCAGATCAGAGGGGAGGAGAGGGCTGCAGAGGGGGGACAAGGGGACCCGGAGCAGCAGAGCACTATGGCGAGTGGTGTCTCCCACACAGAAAGCTGGATGTTGTCTTGAGGAGCCGGCATGGTCTCTCAGCAGCCAAAACAGATCCTTTTTGCTGTGTCACTGATTGGGCATCAAAGAGCTGAGAAGCATCTGGGAATACAAATTTGAGGATAAAATTTCCATTAGCAGGCAGGGAAAGCTCATTCTGCCCATCAGGACTACAGCAGCCTTTGCCAAAATTAGTCAAATCCAAGAATATACCCTTTGCAGGAGCTGGATGATATTCATCATACTGGTCGTACTGTGTGGAGGGAAGGAGCACGTCTTGGATGCCGTGTATGTGTAGCCATAGCTTTTCAGAGCCTCGCCACGCCATTGCCACATGGTGGGACAGGAGGGCTGCTATCCGTCTCTGCCCTGCCACCGAAAGAGCAGCCGCAGTTTGGCTAGCGACGTTCACATGTGCCAGCTCTCATAGCTGCCGAAAGCCTCCTGCTTTGAATATCAAAGTTTAGCCTCTGGATGCGGCTGTGAAGAGATAACAAATCAGGCTAGTAAAACTTGCTTGACTTTCTGGCCCAGCCTGGATCCGGAGGATCTGTGTTTCAGGGAGTTTGTCTAGGAAAAGGAACTGGTCTGGTGGCTTTTCAGGATTTGCATTTTTGACTCACCGATGAGAAGCTTTTTGGTTTTCCTTTTCACTGTCACAGGCTCTCATGTTTCTCTACAGATTTGAGCCAAGTTTGTATAAAGAAATGCCATTAAAATATTCAGGGAATAAAGGGGATACATACATCAAAGGAGTAAGGGGTTTATGTGAAATGATTTGTCCTGCTTTTCCCTGGTGACTAATCAGGATGTGTAACAGATCCTCAGTTCTTCACACCGCCTTATGTTAAAGGTGCTCTGGAAAGCTGTAGGAGGAAACTTTAAAAAGCAGAGATTAGCATTAATGGTTTCTCTAATCTGGCCTAATTTGGAGTTTACGATTGATCAGAACGGTCTGCATGTCCACCGTGCTAAGCTTCTCCAGCATTTCCTAGTCTCTCCCACCGGGATTGCAAGCACAGTGCTTTCCCCGTTTGTTTTTTCCTGTTTATTTATTTATTTTCCTTGCGGGGGCCCAGGCTCCGGACGCTTGCCCAGGGAGACCCCCGCTGCCGTGGACCCTTAATGAGCATTTTGACCACTGAAGCAGCACAGCATCGCCTGGGAATCGGAGGGGGTTTCTCCTTTCGCCGCGTCAGATAGCAGAGCAGAGGCCGGCGGGTTAACGAAGGAGCCAGGGCGGCTGGCAGGCTGCCTAATGAGCACCAGGGAACGGGCAAGGGGGCACCCCGGCAGCAGCCAGACCCCAGCAGCAGCCTCCAGTGAGACCCGATGCCAGTTGCTCCATTTTTTCCCATTATTACTCTAGCTGGAAGTGTTAGAAAGCAAAGAGCCCCAAAGGGTATGAACACGAGGCGTTTTCCACCCAGCACTTTTGGGGGTGGTGGGGTCTGAACCAGCACATTAAAAATGCAGAGGAGTGCTTTTTTGTATTAAAAATATCTAGGAAACAGATTCTTTTTAACCTTTAACCACTCCAAACAGTCAATAAATCATTAGCTACTGATTAACAAAAACAGAAGGGTAACTTATTGTCCGGTGAGCAAACTCTTGGAAGCACTGAAAGGCTGGCACTGACTTCAGGATGGCTTTTCTTTTTACACATTTGCACTTATTAAAAAGACAAACAAGCCAAACTCTGCATATTAAGCTATGCCACACAAAGCATTTTGCTAAAAGACTAACTTTCTAAAATAGGTATATTTTTTAATGTGTACAGTAAGCTGAGCAAGTGCAGTATTTACAATATACAACATTATATCTATCCCCCAAGAAAACAGGTCTCCTCGTGCCAAGCATAACGAGGCGGGTTGTGCCTCATCTGCAAGGGTTCCTGGTTTATGTTCTCCAAGTCTTGGCCATACTTACAGTCTGCTGCTGAACCATCTCCTCGGCTCTTTCAAAAGACTCAGTGGGGTGGCTGAAGCAGACAGAAGTCCTCGTGGCCGAGGTTCGTGCTGCAGAGCACAGCTTTCAGTTTGAGTTCAGGGAATATCCGTAACGCTGGAACAGTCTCCCATGGCTAACCAAAACCACTCTCCCTCTTTCCATCTGTGCAAAAAGTCAAGTGGCAATTTTTTATCTAAGAATGGAAGTTGGGAAAAGGTGTTTCTGGTGGAGGAGGTGTTTGTGAGACCTTTAGAAAAGCCCTGTTATCTTGCGGATTAACTAATAAAAGGGTGAGATCCAGGAATCTGAGTGTCACCGCTGCTGCGGATTGACTAAACAAACAATTGCGCTCTGTAGCATTGCTACTACATGTACAGTATCTAGTCTGGTTTAATTCAAAATAAGTCTACTATTTGCTTAAACCTCTCCGACAATTTTACATCATGACTTTTGAAAACAGTACTACTTATAACATAGAAATGTAATGGTTAAGTGTTTAAGACAAGGCTTCCCTTGTCCGTTAATCTGTATGTCTTTTCCATTCACTGTGCATTGTTAGACCATCTGGGTCTTTAATAAGTAACTCTGTGGGGTCTCACAGTTTAAGTATTTAGTTTAAAATAATAGAGAATCCAAATGAAACTGAGATATATGAGAATATCCATGTCTGATGTTTTAAGTGGAATGGGAGTAGGTTTGTGCAGTAGATTTGCTAACTATAAACAGTTGTGTTTTGATGACCTTCTCTCCTCTATCTGGTCTCCATTTATAAAACACAAGTTCACAGATGAAGCTTCTCAGGGCTTTACGTGCACCTGGGAGAATCTACATATGTTTCGTTCTGTTGAAGCTGAGAAGTCCAAACAGTTCATTGCTCTGTACTTGGGTTTCACAAAAATCAGATTTGGCATTGCTGGTGAAATTCCTTCACAGTGGCATTCTCTTACTGCAGCCTGAGAAAGTCACCACAGATGGCCGAAGGGAGTTACATGCACCTTTGCAGCTTGAGAAAGTCACTCCTCCAGATCACTACTGAGGACAGTATATGAGTCTCACTGTTAACTCTGCCACGGTCAGAAAGGGAGCTGCAATTTTCAGAAGACATTCTGGGAGACTGTCACTCCTGCAGTTGCAGTCTGCCTGTGACTCTGTCTGGGCAAGGGAGAATGTAATGGGTTAGACACAAGATTTGAGATCCACCTGTAGATCAGAACCACTAATCTCCTTCGTGAAAGCTCACTGAGGCAAGCTTAAGTTTCATGACATTGTGTACAATTTTAGGTACTAATTGCTATTACTTGAGGAACATAAACGTGTCTTGTTTTACAGATAGAGAGAAAGGTAGGTGGCTTCTGCTCTCACGTGTGGATCTTTAGTCAGGGCTACTTCTTTCTCTTCTCCAAGTGACTCTGTATGCGATTACAACGAGAAAACATAAGGGTCAGTAAAACAAACACAATGTACTTTAATATGGGGTGCACAGAATGTTTGAAGAATCGCTGTGTGATGGTGATAATAGACCGCAACACTCGGGGATGCTTTTTTTTTTCATTCTTTTTTGAGCCGAGGATGAATCCATTTCTTTCATAGTTTGCTTAAGGGAGACCAAGTTCTCTCTCTGGCGCTGTTTGGTACCTCTTCTTGCTACTCCCTTTTACAGCATGTGGTCTTTGAAGTTTGAATCCCAACCTCTTTCTGGACAAGCACTAAGTAACAAGGCAACCTCAGGGTTAGGCAGTGCAAGGTAAGTTTTCAGGCCCATGAGCAGGAACTCAGTTACATGACTTGCATTGCCATTAATGGGGATCATGCTGGTAAATTCCTGTACACCACATTGCACATTTACTCATGAGTGCAGAATTGGCACAGCTAATGAAACTTGCCTTTTGGGTAGCATGGAGTTTCAGGCGAAGAGTCTGACAGGCAGAAAGGACTGCAAAGTACCCAGATGAAACTGGCTTTTAACTCTTTGAACGTATTTCCAGAAAATAATGGTCTGAACTAATGCTGGTTAGTGTTAGCTAGCTGTTCCTACTGTTAGGAATCAGTCTTGATCCAGCAGGATTCCATTGAGGCAAAGGTCATGCCTGTAATGTAAATGTGTTGCTGTCATTTAGTGTTGGCAAGTCACTTTCTTGTGTGTTTTCCAAGTACTACTTACTGTTATTTGTTTTCTTTCAGAGGTAAGTCAGTCCTCTGCTAACACCAGCTTCTATGATCACGAACAAATTAAGTTCTTTTTTATAATCTTGATCCCTGCTACTCCCAAAGATGACCCCTTCTATGGCTGAGCATCCCAGCCTACTTTACTTATGGGCATCTAATACCCATTTGTTCTTGTACTGTGTCCATTGCAGTGATAGCATCTCATTTCCAAAACCCTTCCCCAGCCTTTACTTTTCTACGCTAAACACACCAAGTGCTAAACTATTCAAAGTGATTCTTTGTTTTAATGCACGATGCTCTAAACGTCCTCTCCATCACCAGCAAACTATATTTACTATTAATAAAAATATTAAATTCTTAACATTAGTTTCATGATTCAATTCTGCAAGAACTCCTAACTTGGGCTCCCACTGTTCCAGTCTTTTATTTATTTCACATTATTTCAGTTATAAAGTATTTCGGACACTAGGTGCTGAGAAGATGAGTATGTAGTTCTTGCCACATACAAAAGAGTCCATGTCACATTAAATCACTCAGAAAATCTCTCTTCGCTTTCCCAGCAACATATTCTTCCAATTTGGGAAAAGTCAGTTCTGTCAAATGTGTCTTTTACCATGGTCAGAAAATCACTACGTGTTTGAACTAAGTATGTTTTGTACGGCCAACAGGTCTCTTCATTCACTGGAATATTCCATTTCTTCTTTATGAGCTTATGGTTATGTGTGGTCACTAGAGCCAAAGAAATGCCAGAGATCTGCACTGCAATGAACAGTCAACATCTAGGGAAACACTTTGCAGTTTCTGTGTTAAATAAAACTAAAAAAAATTTAAAAAAAAAATGAATTTGCCACTGCAGCTAGCTGACTGTGAAGGAGCAGCTGCAAGCTGCTAAGTCTCATCAGGTTGCAATCTTGGTTAACATTGGGCAGATCCCCCCTGCTTGGAGAATAAATACCCTGCCTTTGTCAAGGCTGCCATGTAAGAAACAATAGGTTATTTCAGCGAAGCACAAGGACGTAAATGTTAATCGAATCATTCCTCCAAATGAATAGAAATAGCACCCAGAATGTAAACATTTTAATTTTGGAAGGGATGGTCTGCCTGTCTGTTGGTTAGTTTTCTATGTGTTTTTTCATTTACTTTGAAAAGCTGCTCGCTAACATTGCCATCTTTGCATACGATAACATTTTCAGTGCTGCAAATACTTATGCTTCCTGTCTTTCCAAGCTAGGCAGTGGCAAAGTGCAGGGAGTACCGGAAAAAGTAAAATCTGCCTTAATATCACTCAAGAGAGGTCAAAACCTTATACTGTAGAACTGCCAAACTATGTGATCGCATTAGTTCTTGGTAGAGGAAATGGAAAATACTTTCCAACTGGAACTGACACCAGGAAACATCTTTTTAAAATGTTTTTTATACATTGGGATAGTTACCCTTAGAAATAAATCTGTGTATCTTTACAGATGATGAAAGTGGCTTTAGGTATTTTAACAAATTTGTGCTTCTACAAGTGAGACAGAAAGAACAGGCGTTTATCCCCATACTGCTTCCTTGTTTGCTGTACAAATAAGGGATTTCAGTACACAGTTGAGCAATATGTTCTAAAGTGAGCATACAGCAAACTACAGTGTGATGCCCAGCCACCTTCCGTTTTCATATGGTTACAACTATTGTTGATCAAACACTTCATAAAAATATCTCTTGGCTTTCAGTTGTGCCACATGTCTGGTCAGATCCGGTGACTTCACTCCTGTGAGGTGTCCATTTGCCGGTAGAGGAACGGCAGCAAAGCCAGATGAGTTCAGCTCATTGCTTCTCCTGTACCCATAAAGTCCTCAGAGATGCTGCAGCAGTGGTAGATTAGGACTGTGTAGCTCTCTACAAACACTAAACATGGAAAATTATTTTCTTACAGAATTTGCTAGTTCTTCACTGAGGCGTCTGTGCTGCTGTGGATCCTTTTTTTAACAGTCATGATGCACTTTTCTCCTGGAAGAATCTGTCTCTTGAGTTTCTGCACAGCAGATACCTCTCCTGTCAGTCACGCTGGGGTACATCTCATCAGTTACGAAATTAGTGGAGATGGAGGATGTGTTTCTGGTGGAGGCACAGAAGTTTGGTGATCCGGGTTGGATCCCTGGTTGTCTCATAGGCTTTCCTGTCTGTCGGGATCACTGAATTTCCCCAGTTGTTGGTAGGTGCTGAAGTGGGGAGAACAACAACTGCCAGCAGAGTGATTATCAGAGTGAGCCACTAACAGTGGAGCTGTGAAGCTGAGTGTGATAATTCTAGTTTTGTGGCCCACGTTCACCAGGGCACGTTGTGATGGGGTGGGCAGGAGTTCCCTACTGTCTGGGAGAAGCCAGAGATGACGGAAAGCCGGAGCATTTATTGACGTTCTAAAACACACTTTCTTCCCATCTTCCATGCACGACCCATGGTGTCAGTCTGTATGCCTGGACCAAAGCGGCTGCATGAGCAGGCTCAGATCCATCCATTACTTTTGGTTGTCCACTCCACAGGTCACTGATCTCTGTGTGACATACTCGACTGTGACTAGAAATCAGGGGCTGGAACAAGTAGTCTTCACCTAAGCTCCCTCCCAGTCATCAGACCACCTTTTGCTACAGCTTTTATGGGAACCTGCACTCAGTTTCTGGTGGCCCTGACAGAGTACCCCATCAGAGAAAATTTGGTTTAAGCCTTTGGCCTCACCTGTGATATTACATCATTTTATGGTTTTCTGCCTTTGGACAGAAACCATGTTAAAATTCAAATCACTTCATTCACTTGAGGTCCAGAGTTGCAAAATGAGGAGAATTTATTAGTGTTTGCTGTGCAGAAGTAAGAAAATGCATCCTTGAAGTGTTTTGGGCCAAAGTAGTTCAGCAGTGGAAAAGACCAAAGCCACTTCTGACCGTGCTGTGTCACACTGGGCGTGCGTGGACTCTCTTTGAAGTCACCCATTGGGATTTTTTCTTGCCTAGATGTCGTAGGTCAACTTAACTTCTGCTCTTTTGTTTACATATCCTATTTTAGTCCCCTTTGGGGAGTAGGAAGAAGTATGTTGTTGAGCTGGCTGAACTAGCATTTAAACCCCATGTGTATGACATGTGCCATTTATTTCTTAAAGCCCAACATTGGACGATTAGGAATTCCCCACGGGCCTTCTGGAGAGAAGGTGGCCGTGGTGACTGTGGACGACTGTGACACAGCAGTGGCTGTGCGCTTCGGGAGCCTCATTGGAAACTACACCTGCGCTGCTCAGGGGACTCAGACCGGCTCAAAGAAGTAAGGATTCCCTATATTTACGTTTTCCACTCATTCTTCTCTTCCAAGGGAGAGTCGTCAGTATGTGATTAACCACTAAGCAAATTAAGTTGGAAAGCAGGTATGATTTAATAAGAAAAGGTAACAAGGTTTAGTTTGGTAGATGGAATTTGTTGGAGGCTACTGCAAGAGTCAGTACACTGGGTGGAATGCACAGAGTTTTGTGTAGATACAGATGTGCACCCAAATGACTTGTAAAATGCAAAAGAAAAACCATGGAGGTCAGTGCGGATAGCCTCCAAAAAGCATCTACTCAGTATGAAAATATAGAGAGAAGGGCAAATAAAATATTTGACTTTATTAATGAAGGGGATGGCTGAAGAGCTTATTACTTCTATTGTTTAAGTTAGAAGTCCTGTCTTAAAAGGAGATGGAAATAAAGGAGGTACAAAAAAGGCCATTGAAAATGATTAGGTATGGAAAGGACTTTTGTATGAGGAAAAAGCAAAAAAGATGAGTAGTTTTGAGTTTGAACAGGTGATGGACAGCAAGCAACATAGCAGGGGTATAAAGTAATGAGTGACAGCAGAAAGACCGTAGAGATGCACATGCTGCTCTAAAATCCCAAGAGAAAGGGGCACCATAAAAATTAGGGCTAATTCAAACTGACCACATGATATACTTTTCACAGTGTGGAGTCATTCAGTGGAGCCTGCATCCACTAAATGTTATTAAGACTAAGTATCTTCAGAGGATTTAAAAACAGTTGGCACTGTATAATATTAAGTCATTATATCAAAATCTACAGCATCTCAGCCGTTGTACTGCAGAGCGTAAGCTAGCCCCTGGGTGGCTGAAGTCAGAAAGAAGTGTCCTACGGCTGCTCATTTTTCCGTAATTTTCATTTTTCCATAATTTTCATTTTCATCGTATTGGCCACTGTTAGGGACAGGTCATTGGATTCTGTATGCATATTACAGCTCCTAAGTTAAAAGTTACGGTGTTTCTGGAAGTTCCGTTGATTACAAACTCTGGAGGTGCTGATGTAGCAGAGGGAAGTGCATGGCAACACAGTTCAAATGTGCTTATGGAAGCAGTGAGATAAAGAACAGAACAAAACAAAACAAACTATATGCAAGAAGTGATGAGTATTTCTTTGTTTCTTCAGATCTTTGGACCTAACCGGCCCTCTCCTCCTTGGTGGTGTCCCGAACTTGCCTGAAGATTTCCCAGTGCACAACAGACAGTTTATCGGCTGCATGAGGAACCTCTCTATCGACAGCAAGCCAATCGACATGGCCAGTTTCATCGCCAATAACGGCACTCTGCCAGGTATGAGCGACTACCTCCTCAAATGTCAACACAAGAAAGCTCTGTGCCATAGCGCTGTGTGTAACAGGGCTTAGGATGTCGAAGGGACCAACACTGGGAGGAACCTCAGGAAGGGGCAGGGGACAGAGGTGTCTGAAACAGCCCCTGTCCCCCTGTTAGCACCACTGAGCACGAAGCATTTGCCCCAGGCTGCATGGCAGGGGCGCGAGGTGCTGCTGGGCATTGCACTGCCACCATGTCACCGGCACGGCTGCATCCAGACCTCATTTGTTTGAGCAAGGTGCAGTCTGCGCCTGTGCCAGGAACACATACAATAGCCCGTGGCACAGCGCACACTTACAGGATTAAGTGGCACACAGAAAAGGACCGGTTTTGTTTAGACCTTCTGCATTGCTATGAGTTTCACCCAGGAATTTTCTCCTAAATTAACTGTTCCTTTTATTTTTTTTTGTAACTACCTATTAAATGTCACTTTGCTCTAAAAGCCAGTGGGATTGGTTCATGAAGAAGACAATGTTTTTAATTACTTCTTCGTAAATTATTTTTGTTCCGTAAATCGAATTCTGCAGTCTTCCAAATCTGAAACCTGCTTCATGAAGGTTCTGATTTGGTTTCCAGTCTTTGGATCCCTGATCAGGATCAGATCTGGTGTACAAAATGTTCTCGTCGTCATACAACTGGCTCTTACACACACGAATGGCAAGTCCCTTCCTTCCGTGCCACTGAAGGTCTCTCTAAGAGCTCAACTGCAGTTGTTAAGTATGTTGCATTGATCATGGATTGAGAGGGGAGTCATAGCACATGCTTCAAATTGATATTTTGTCTTGGAGCTCTTTTTTAACAGTTATGTCTCTAATATTAGTTAAGCATAAGTTTTTGTCTTATGGAAATATACTTCAGGAGGCCATGAAGTGTTTTCTTTAGGATGGATGGTTTTTTCCTCATTTGGAAACTTGCTTCCATGTAGTTTAAAACAACAATGTATAGTGGTGTTATTCCACTGTGTAACACTGCACATTGCCTTCCCCTGGTTAGCATCTCAGTTAGATGACAGTAAGTTGCGAACAGTGGTGCTGAGTCACAGCACCAGTCAATCTGCCTGTCTCCAGCAGTGGATGCCAGGGGAAGAGTATAAAAACAGGACAAGCATGCAGTGATATTTCCCCAAAAATTTTCTCTTAGACCCCAGAGATTTACAGCTCAGTGACTGTATTTAATAGCCTTTGATAGACCTGTCTTTATGAATTTGACACTTGCTTAGCTTATGTAAACTTTTACCATTTACATATTGCTTCACTGACTTCAAGGATATTAAAAAAAACCCCAAACCTATAATGATCATGTCTTCTTTTTACATAAAAACTCGGATACAATCATTCAGAGCCTTTTTCTTGTTAGAACCATGCAAAGTAACTGTTTTCCTGAATTACAGGCTGTGCAGCTCAGAGGAACTATTGCGAAACCAACTGGTGCCAGAACGGAGGTACGTGCATCAACAAGTGGAACACGTACATCTGTGAATGTCCCGTGCGCTACGGAGGGAAAAACTGCGAGCAAGGTAGGATGGAAAGACGTCTTCATGCGTAGTCATGTGTGCACATTTCATTACCCATCATTAACATCTCAGAGCATCTATGTCAGTCTGTGATGCTTAAGGGATAGGTAAATGAGGACTGCAATTAAATTGCCTAAAGGTCACCCATTATCTATTTGAAACAACTTTAGAGATCGCCTATATAGCAAATATGATCGCTGACATGCTGTCATGAATAACAGCAGCTTTCATTAATTTAGTTACATAAGCAAAGTAGTTCCACAGAACTTGGCAGTATTTAGTAATTTGTTTATAGTAAAAATGCATGATCCTAAGCCCCTTTAAACCAGTGGAAAGAATCCCGCTAACTTTATTAGGCTTTGACTCAAACCAGGGATGAATGTGCAGTTTTAATCACCACTTTCTTGGCAAGGAGGCACTCTGCTGAGTATGAGCACTTTCAGTTTTATTGGGTTTTTCTTTGATTGAACACAACGTGCATATATGTGTAAAACCTCATTAATAAAGGATGAGGAAGGAGCAGCAGGTGTGTTTTATAGGGCATGAAGAACTTGCAGTTAGTTTCTTCCCAAGGAAGCAAGTAGTCGTCTGCTTGAGGGGTCCCGTGGGGTCAGTGCAGCAGTGAGCTGCCTGCTGTAAGGTGGCACCTCCATGTCTACTGGAGGGTTGCTCATTTGGAGTCTTCCTGGAGGCTTCCAGAAAGCAAAACCTGCTTAAACTAGGCATGGCTTGCCTAGGAACAGAAGGCCAAATTCTGACCTCTGATGCACATGTGGTAGGTCTTCGTTTCCGTTATCCCCCATGACACTTAGCCCAGAATAGTTTGCAGTGTGATCATGGATTTTGTTCTTTTGATGTATCTGCCCCAAACCAGACATTCTTAATTACTCTTAGCAGGGTGTGAACCCTAGAATAGCAGGTCTCCAAGCTGGAGTGCTCACACCACAGTGATTTGCAAACACTTTAGCACAGTATGCCTCAGCCTGGGCCGCATCTACGTGACAGCGCCTGCTCTTGCCTTGCCTGAGAAGCAGCAGCTTGGGAGGAGAGGACACATACTTAAGTTTCTGGCTTGGAAGTAAGGGTCTGCAGGGTGAGGGACAGGGGAAAGGAATGATGGAGGTTTCTTCTGTGTTCCCTCTCACAGGGGAGTCTAGAGTCTCACAGCAGTCTAGAGCTGCTGTTACAGCCCCTAGCAAGGTACCTGCTTTCTATAGCAGCTCCTCAAATATTTTGAGCTCTCCAGATTTGTATGAAGATCTAATTTTTCTGTGCATCTCATGTCAGGTATCTTTGTCAGTGAAGTTCTGTTGTTTTCTTCATGGTAGGCTGGCCTCTGTGGTACAAACCAACACCGATGTCTCCTGAAAGAGTGCCAGGGCTCAACTCCAGTGTGACTTGTACTGGGGTAAATGGGGAGTAGTGCTATCACATGCAAAGACTATCCTTCCCTCTGTTTTTATCTAGTTTTGAAATAATTTCAAAATTCAATCAAATACAAGTTTTATTCATCATTTTCTTATCCCAAACTCAAGACCAAAACATGAAGTTTGGGATTTAGAGAATCTCCTCAGAACTGCCGTGCAGCCACCATTGGAAACTCATTTTAAGTTCAGGTAATACAGATGATGACAATCACGGCATTACTGTCTCCCTCTGCCCCAGCAGTCTCCTCTGTCTCCAGTGCTGCACAGTCCTGCCTGTCCCCTTAGTCATTCGGTAACCCGATGTTCTTGCTGATGCCTCAATTTGTGGGTTTCTTTTATAGTTTGAGGGCAGCAAGCTGCTTGCTTCTTTGACTATATTTGTGGGGCAAAGTGTCCCTAAGAAAAAATTGCAAGCCAAGAAAGAAATGCTTTTTTCTGAAATGTGATCAAAGATTTCAGGAGCCTGAAGTTAAAGTCAGGAGGAATCACTGATATACAATGCTCTTGGCTTTCATGTTGCTCATTTGAGTGTTTGGATATGATCCGCACAGCATTAGCTATTATTAGGCAGCTATTTTTTAAAAAGGCTTAGCTAGAATATTTGCATTCTCGTGTAGGAGTCATTGGCTGATGCATTTCTTCAATCTCTTTGGCAGTGCTAGATCTCTTTCAGGTTCACAGAGGACAAAGACTTTGGCAGGTTAAAAATCCAACTTTTATGATTGCCCACTCTTCAGAAACTCTGGGTTTTGGTCTGTACCGGTGAGGATGGGGTGTTTTACCTTCACCATGCTCCTAAAACCTGCTAACTCACCTTCTGGCAGCTACCATCTTCCTCTGCTGACATATAGAACGGAGATAAGTTTTCAGACGACACCAAGCTGGGCAGCAGTGCTGATCTGCTGGAGGGTAGGAAGGCTCTGCAGAGGGATCTCGACAGGCTGGATCGATAGCCCCAGGCCAGCTGTATGAGGTTCAACAAGGCTGAGTGCTGGGTCCTGCACTTGGGTCACAACAACCCCATTCCAACGCTACAGGCTTGGGGAAGAGTGGCTGGAAAGCTGCCCGGCAGAAAAGGACCTGGGGGGGTTGGTCGACAGCCAGCTGAATATGAGCCGGCAGTGTGCCCAGGTGGCCAAGAAGGCCAGCAGCATCCTGGCTTGTATCAGAAAGAGTGTGGCAAGCAGGACTAGGGAAGGGATCGTCCCTCTGTACTTGGCGCTGGTGAGGCCGCACCTCGAATACTGGCCTCAGTTTTGGGCCCTTCACTACAGGAAAGACACTGAGGTGCTGGAGCGTGTCCAAAGAAGGGCAAGGAAGCTGGTGAAGGGTCTGGAGCACAAGTCTTGTGAGGAGTGGCTGAGGGAACTGGGGCTGCTTAGCCTGGAGAAAAGCAGGCTGAGGGGAGACCTTCTGGCTCTCTACAAAGTACCTGAAAGGAGGTTGTAGCGAGGTGGGTGTTGGTCTCTTCTCCCAAGTAACACATGATAGGACGAGAGGAAATGGCTTCAAGTTGTGCCAGGGGAGGTTTAGATTGGATATTAGGAAATATTTCTTCACCAAAAGGGTTGTGAAGCACTGGAATAGACTGCCCAGGGAAGTGGTTGTGTCACCACCCCCTGAAGGTGTTTAAAAGACATGTAGATGTGGTGCTCAGGGAGATGGTTTAGTGTTAGACTTGGCAGCGCTAGGTTAAGGGTTGGACTCGATGATCTTAAAGGTCTTTTCCAACCTAAACAATTCTGTGATTCTAAGATCTAGCAGCTGTGCCCAACTTGCTCTCGGATGGCTAATGTCATTGCGGTAGCCTTTGGCTGAACGCCACAGCTTTGCACCAAAACATAAGCTGTCACATGTCCTACACCTAAACTGCATGTGACATCCTGATGCTGGCAGTGTGTTTCCCCAGGCCCTCTGTCTCCCCAGTAAATAGCCCTCACGTCTTCCTGATGGCCTTTTAAACGTAGGAGAATCTTAAAAGTGTATGTAGATACACAGGCAGCACTTCAAAGTGACAAACCCTGAGAAAATAATTAGTTTGCATCACTGCATCACCAATGGCAGGGAAACGCTGTGCTTGGAAGCACGTGCGCTCACCTCTGTGGTGACAAGGGTGGTGAGGGCCCGTGTGGGCACATTGGATGTGGCCACCAGTCCCTCCGTGGAGACCCCTCGTCCCAGGCATGGGGAAGGGCTGGGGGGAGGAGGGAGGTCAGAGGGGGATGACAGATGGGAATTTCTGTTTCACTAGCAGGGGAAGGTGCAGCATTGCCCCGGGGAAGGGAGAGGAGTTAGGAGGAGGTGTGGGAAGGGAATGATATTTGCAAGTACAGAAAGTCACCACCGGTGAGAAAAGGAAGAAGGTGGCTAATTGCCATGCCAGTCCAGTTCTCCCAGGAGCCGAGCTGAAATGCTTGCAAACAGCGTTCCCAGCCTCCAGCAGGTGGGAAACCCGCAAGGTTTGCATCCTGGCTCAGCTCTCCAGAGGCAAGTGGACTTAAAAATCTCAGCAGCAGTCTAGAAAACCACTAGCAAAGAAGTTGGAAGTTGAGGTCTTTGTGAAGGTCAGCAGAGCAGAGGAGGAAGGAGAGAGCTGACTTTTGCACATGCAGAGTGGAAGGAGGAAACAATTCTGCGCAACACCGGTGTTCTGATTACTTTTATATTGATGTGGTGCAGTGCGGGCTGATGAATTGTGCCCTGGTCCAGACAGCCAGAGCTCGAGCACTGGAATCAAGTTTTAAGCAAGCTGGGGACATCTGTATCTGGTGGCAAACCATTTTAAATTGCTGTGCAGGTTTCAAGAGCAGGCTAAGCTGCAGTTGTTCCACCATATGCCCCTGCTAGCATTTGTGGAGGACTGAGTATGACTGCAAAGGGGAGATCACAGCCTGGAGCGTGAGGGAGAAAGATTGTCCTTTGGGGCTGCCTGCACTTCCCTCGGGGTGGGATGGTTGGGTAACCACACCTTAGAGAAGGACAAGTCAAGTTACACCTCTGGCTTGGCTGGTGGTAGTCCACTAGTCACTGACATCTTGTTTCTCACAAACAGGGAGCTGAAGGGCTCGCACTTTCCTCCAACCCCTCCACAGCCTTTCCCTTTATAGAGACCAGCAAGGCAGACATAGCAGAATTCAGAGTTTGGGTTTTTTCCTCCAGAAGATGCCACTTCATGTCAACCTGGCTCCATCTTCTACTATGATGTCATCCCTCTAGCTTTATCTAAGGACTTGCTATTTTATAGTAACATGCACTCGTTTGTATATACATGATCTCTCCTACTACAAGAAAATCCAGAAGAGTCAGCAGATATGGTAGTGTGGAGCAGAAGGGGAAGGAGACTTTTAAGCCCTGTCATCTCACTGACCATCCACATGGGCTCAGCGCATGATGAGATACAAGGCTGGGTGCCAATCTGTGGTGGTGTACCCAGTCTCTAAGGCTTGCTTCCACTTGCAAAAAGCTGCCGTGAACTTCACTGTCATGCCTGTGAGCGAGGACATCAGGCAGGGGCTGACTGCTGATCCCACTACAAGGTGCCACACGTGGCGAGGTGCCATACGAGGTGCTGCAAATAGCGCAGAGTTCCCGCGGCTTAATTTCTGCTTCTCATCAGTGGGATCAACTAATCTGTGGTGCTGTAGCTCCTGTTATGTGAGGTACCTACTTTAAAAGTCCAAAAGGTTGATGTTACCCTATTTTCCGTCAGCAAAGTTCTTTCCATTGAAGGCTGTCATCAATGTCTCCCTGTAGGAGCTGTGTTCGTACCGGGTTAGAGAGGAGGCCAACTCTGCAGCTGTCACCTTGAGTTATTTAAGGTGGATGATGTGGGCAACGCTGCACAAGCTTTCTCCCTGTGAAAAGGCTGCATAGCTGAGGCAGCTGAATAATCTGGCCCTGGAGTATTTATAATTAATTAATATTTCCTGTTGCCTCCCAGCCTTTTCCTGTGTGTTTAATCTGTTAATTAGAAGCAGGCAATCAAGGATATGTTGAAAACATCTGCAGCAACTGTTGCCCTCGTACTTCCTGCTCTGTCCACCCACTCAGCAGCAGAACTGTATCAGCGGAGATCCTGAGCTTACCTTTCTAGGAACATTGCTCACCTGTGTAATGGCACAGCAGTGTGGAGGTGCTTCCTATGAGTGCAGGCAGTGAGACAAGGTGCCTACCCCACAACAAGGGGAAGTTGTGAATTTACAGTATGATCAGCTGTTTCATAGTGACTCCCCTAGACTGACTCGTACTCGATAGTAGATTAAAAATAGCTCGATGGAAGAGGGACTAGCTACCTTGCGCCATCACCGTGACATAGCGTCATAGTAACCTTTGTCCTGAAGGATATCAACTGTTTCTCTCCTGTCTTTTGATTTACAGCAATGCCTTCTCCTCAGCGTTTCAGTGGTGAAAGCATTATCATTTGGAGTGACCTCGACATTACCATCTCTGTGCCGTGGTACATTGGGCTGATGTTCAGAACACGGAAAGTCAATGGCATGTTAATGCAAGCCAGTGCTGGGGCTGCATCCAAGATCAACATTCAGGTAAAAATGTAGCTGCCTTTGGTTAGAAAGGAAATAAGAAATTCTGCCCCATCGGTGGATATGGCCACATGAACTACACAGCTTCGTCCACCCAGCTAAATGCACATCAATACACACAAATGATTTCTTCAGCCTTTTACAAAGATCAAAAAGATCATTGTAAAATTCAGATTTGTTGTTTTAAGATTATTTCTTTTAAACAGAGGTAGCAGTATGCATTGATATAGATGCAAAAAATGTGTCTCTTGATTGTTTTGCGTTTTTTTGTTGGTAGCGTAAGTTAGAGTCTGAATGTCCAAAGTTATACGAGGAGTTACTGCAAGTCTTCTCTTCTTTACTGTTTGGGATTTTTTCCCTTACGGGTTGTCTTAGGAAACATCATTATCTTCCCCACTGCCCCCTTCCACGTCAAATACAAATATGTAGCAAAAAATAGACATTTTTTTTTAAAACAGATACTGAACAACTACGTGCAGTTTGAAGTGTACAGTGGCCTGAGCCAGGTTGCTAGTTTGAAGATGAGCCAGTCGCGAGTCAGTGATGGGGAATGGCATCATTTATTAATAGAGCTGAAAAGCGCTAAAGATGGTAAAGACATCAAGTACCTCGCCGTCATGTCCCTGGACTATGGGATGTACCAGGTAAGGCAGCGTCATAACTTTGCCACTAAGCACTACAGAAATGTTTTTAGGAGAAAGTGGAATAAATGCTGTGAGCCATGTTCTGCAGTGACTGATGCCTAATGAAGTTCTATCCATTTGTTAAGCCTAATGATATCTTATGAAGAAGTCTGTAAAAAGCCATATTCAGATGTCTAGCACCTCCCTGCTTTGATATTTTTTCTGTAATCTACTGTCAACTACTGCTTGACTCCATCACTACAGAAAGTAGGCTGGCTGTGTCACAGAGGATGATAGTGCTTCCTGTTGACTGTCCTTTTCCTCAACAGAGCACTGTGCAGATTGGAAATCAACTACCTGGACTGAAAATGAAAAGCATCGTTGTGGGAGGTGTCTCTGGAGACCAAGTCTCTGTTCAGCAGGGATTTTATGGCTGTATGCAGGTATGAAATTAAAAGTGTAGCAACAAAATTTGAACTTTTAAGACAATACCTATGTGAAAATTGGGATTTTCTTTTTCATCCATCCCCAGACATTTCTGTTTCCTCCATCAAAATATCTAAGAATCAAAATATTAAAGTCCACGCACTTTCCCAGGTACAAATCTGGTCTCACGGGGGAAGAGCATTTGAAAAAAATCTGTATTTGGCTCGTCATGCGATGTTTGTTTTAGAACATGGCCTCATAGATTAATGGAAGTAGTGAAAAACGTAGTACTGTATTCTGAAGGAAGACTTTAATTTAAAAATAATTGTCTTTTGTCACCAGGGAGTAAGAATGGGAGAGACATCTACAAATATAGGTACACTTAACATGAAACTGGCTACCAAGATCAACGTGAAGGAGGGTTGTGAAGTGGATAACCCCTGTGATTCCAACCCATGTCCCCAGCACAGCTACTGCAGTGACGACTGGGACAGCTACTCCTGCGTCTGCGATCCAGGTAACCCAGTGACCATCCCATGCACTCATCCAGGAGCCAGATCACATCTGTACACGCTCATCGGAAGAAGAGCAGCAGCAGCAGCAGCAGCAGCATGCTTGCAAAGTGCTCATCCTCTGATTCTTCCTCTTCCCACTAGCATTATCTTTCTCAGTCTTACTGTAGCATCCTTGAAACTGCAGTCATGGACTAAGGATCATTTGTTCTAGGCAACATATCAACCAAACAGAAGGATGGTCTCTAGTCCAAAGGGCTCCTTCCGTGCATCTCCCCTTTTCTTTTTGCCTGTTTTCTTTTTCTTTTTTCCTTTTTCTTTCCCAGCCTTTTCTGCTGTTGAATTTCAGTCTTCACACCCTGCATCCTAATCAAGATACTTTGAATGTTTTCTCTTTTTTGGTGCATGTAGCCAGCACATGCTGTCAGCACTGAGCACAGTCACCTCCCATACACACAGGGAGAGAATACAAAACTATTTGTAACACATGCCCTGAATCTAAAACTGGGAACCAAAGGCACAAGGGTGCCTCAAGCATGTTAACAGACTGTCAAAAAGAACAGCCCAGTATCTTTTTTGCTGAGAGGGAAAAGAGTACCGTATTTCTGACAGTATCTCAGGGGGAATCTACTGATTATTGAAGATGTGTTATTAGTCTATAAGCTTAAAATAGATGGTCTTTTGGAGACATGCAAATCATAAATTAGAATGGTTGCTGAATTTTATGACCTTGTCTCCCCAGGGTACTTTGGAAGAGACTGTGTTGATGTATGTAATTTGAACCCATGTGAGCA
Organism: Steatornis caripensis; assembly: GCA_013398225.1. NCBI lineage: Eukaryota > Metazoa > Chordata > Aves > Caprimulgiformes > Steatornithidae > Steatornis > Steatornis caripensis. The sequence continues at coordinate 74,807 of VZSC01017937.1, read as the reverse complement.
TGTCTCCACGTGTGTGCACAAACCTAGCTCATCCCATGGCTACACCTGTGAATGTGGACAAAGCTACTATGGACAGTACTGCGAGAGCAAGTAAGAGAATTATTTTTGTTCTTAGTTTTTTGATCCTTCCAGGTAGCTCTTCTCCTAAGGCAGCAGTGCTCCTGCTTCCTTTTCCACTTTGGTTAGCTTTTCTGTTACAATTTGAGTGTTGATAGTGGATGGTAATTGCAGGCTCCCTGCCTATTGGCATTCCTGAGCTCTCTTCCAAGAGACTAGGTGAACTTCCATACTCAGGGACCGCTTTTCTTCATCAGCAGCTCAGGGACTCGACTGATTGTGCTGTGTTACACAGCACTGCATCTGACCTGTACCTGGTGATGGGCTTGGTCTGCGTTTGCTCTCTGCCTCTCCTTCAGCTCCCCCAGCATGGACACACTGCGATGCACCCAGTTAGGTGGGCTGTCGTCAGATAAAATGGCTTTGCAGTTTGAGTCCAGTCCCTCGGCTGGCAAAAAGCCATCTCTTCTGGACAGTCTCCAGAGGCCTATGTCCTGTTGCTGTGTGGGAGAAACGTGCAGATTCCCTCATCACCAGCTTCCTGGTCTCAGATAAGCATTCAGCAACCGGCCTTAACCCAGAGGCGGCGCTTTGATTTTCTGTAATATGGGCCATTCATGATGTGCAAATGAAGTGCATTTGTCTGCCCATTTAGGAATAGCCCATGTGATGCTTCCTTCCCTTTGAAAACCGCAAGCTTCTTCCTCTGCCTTTTGTTGTGTGGGCTTGCAAATGTTGGCTATGCTGTTGCCAGATTCATCTTTCATTCCTCTCGATTAGCTACGCAGAGATGTTGTCCCTTGTCGTTATCTGCTGACACATCATGTCAAGTGCAGCATTGTGGTTTTTCATATTGTAAACCATGGAAGTACAAACCTGGCAATTACTGTAAACAAAATTCAGCATGGACTTTGAAACACATGACAAACAACTTTTCTTTCCTAAAATGAGCAGCAGGGAGGGGATTCCTTGTGCATTATGCCGATCACAGACTCAGCCATGTCGTCCTTCAGGCTTGACAAAGACTTCCAGCTAGCAGAGACCCTGGTGGCCTCCCTGGCCCATTCCCAGAGCTCTCCTTGCCAGCACTAGTGTTGGGGCATTTGTGGGACAAAGCTGCCCAGAAGCTCACACAGAAGAAATAGAACCAGCAAAAGCGAGGGTTATCCTTCAGCAGAGGTGGCCTTTGGGTTGCTGCGCAGCCTCCGATGAGCTGTGCTGCTCCACCTGTAGTCTGAATCATAGTCTTTGATTCATAGTCTGGATCAAAGCTGCCACCCTTCCGTTTTCCATGTCCCCAACCGCATGTGTGCTCTTCTGGCAGACCATGGCTTTTCAGACCCTGTGGTGAGCTGGCTGAGAAAGCCAGGTTGGCTGAAAGTAGTGACTTTTCTTTATAGGGTGAGCTTGCAGCCAGCTTTGCACCTGAGCTGATGTCCCTGTAGGTTGGACAAGCACTGCTGCCCACAGCAGGTCTGGGACGGGAACCCGTAGGGATGAGGGGTGAGATATAAAGTGTTGGGGAGCTGTACCCCAAGGCTGTTTGTGGCGGTAAGTAAACCAGGACACGGGCTCAGCACTGCCTGCAGTTGCCCGAGCTGTTGAAGTGCGAGCACAGCCCAACACAGCTGTCCAGCCTGCCCCAGCCAGCGCTTTCCCCGGCAGGAGACTGGGGCTGGTGGGACCAGGACTGTTTCCACTAGGCAGCGTGGGCTCCATTGCCCTCTGCCAGAGGAAAGAGCACTTGGTTTGTTCATGAAGATGTACACTCCTTATACAGAGGAGCTGGTCTTGGAAACATTTAGAGAAGCATTCCCTCTAGGGTTTCGTATCACTGATATTCTTTATTTTCTTTTATTACAGTGTGTATATATATTTATAGATACAGAAATTGTTGGCTGCTGCAGTGAGGTACGCTACACTCTATAAGCTGATGGAGTTGAGTGCAGATTTGTCCCAGAGCTCTTATCTTCCACCTTTTAAGAGGAAGCTTAAAAGAACTTTCTTTCAATTTGGTTTTCTTTTACAGGATTGACCTGCCCTGTCCCAGAGGCTGGTGGGGAAATCCCATCTGTGGCCCATGTAATTGTGAGACTAGTAAAGGGTTTGATTCTGATTGCAATAAGACCAATGGAGAATGCCATTGCAAGGTAAGCAAAAGAAACCAGTGTTAAGTCAAAATTCCTCCAGTTTAAAAAGTATCTATACCACTAATAAATACAACAAGTGAGTATCTGAGACAAAGTACACACAGTTGTGCTTTGTATCATATATATATATATATGTGCGCAGTGTAGTTAATCTTTACCTAAAACATTTAGCTGGCACCGCCCTTCACAAAATCATACTGTGCAGCTCTTATCTTATTTGTGTTTGGAAAGCAAAACTGAGAGGATGAAAGCCTGGCTCTGATCTCTCTGAAGTGCAGCTTGGTTTATCGAGGGAGATCAGACCTGGGCGCAGAGGAGTGCCAGTGGTGTTTTGTGTATCACAAGTGAGTAATAGCCATGAAGCAGCTCGGGCCAGCTGGGTGAAGCTCTTCCCTGTGCGATGGCCAGCAAAACGCCTAGCAGCTGGAGAGACGTAAATAATACGAGAGGCTAAATGCTTTCCTCAGTGACAGCTCTGTCGAGTTTAAGAGGAATTTGCCGTGGGCAGGCAGGGACAGACAGGGGACAGGGAAGGGGAGGCACCTCCCTCCTGAAAGTTTTACAAAGGACTTCTCACAATAGGTTTTACAATGGGCTTGAATAACATCAGAGAAGCTGGGACTGTGCGGACCGGCGGCAGTGAATCTGGCCCCGTACTCCTTTCCGAAATGCCAGCAGGACACACAGCAACTGTTGCATTAAATCGAGTCAGTGGGGTGCCAGCACCATGCTCTTGTGTAATCATGTAATGCCTCAGATCAAAAGCATTTACAGATGCGATTTGAATGCATGATCATTGGTTGCTCTCCACCCTGTATATGAAACACAAGTGGACGGTGCAAGAAGTTTCCTTACTGGCTTGTTCATGCCATGCAAGAGTGGAATTGCAAAGCAGAGAAAACTGCAAATCCTCCAAGAATACATTTGCTAGGCACTGGCAGCAAATACACGAGGAGTAACATGGGCCCTCCACCCCCAATGCAAGTGGTGGTCCAAAACCCGGGTCTCTGCAGCACAGGGCAGCCCAGCTATCTGTGCGGCATTTAGCTCTGCCTCTCTGCATTGCCTGGGCTAACACAGCACACTTGCCATAGCTTAGCTATTATGTTTTCTGTTAATAGTAATATCATTATTATCCCATGCTTTGCAAAATTAGCCCTTTTAAGATGCACATGCTGCTAGAGCAGGATTTCAGAAATGCAAAGCAATTTGGAATGTAAGTCAAATGCCTCATGTCTATAATTTTGGTTTTTTAGGCAAATTACTACAGGCCCCAGAGCAGTGACACCTGCTACCCCTGCGACTGCTTCCCGGCCGGCTCCCACACGCGTGCCTGTGACATGGAGACGGGACAGTGTCCTTGCAAACCTGGTGTCATAGGGCGTCAGTGCAACCGCTGTGACAACCCGTTTGCTGAAGTTACCATGAAGGGCTGTGAAGGTACCTCCTGTCCAGCAAGCGCTGCTGATCAGCCAGGCTGTAGTTGCAGGATCAGAGCTGCTAGCAGCAGGCAGATGGGAGGTGCACAGCGGTGGGCATGCAGCTGCATCCTGCGGCGCATGTGAGCCCAGTGGGATGGCTCCAGCAAGGGCAATGGGAGCTGCAGCAGCCTAAATATGCACCCCTTCTCCTAAGTCTGTGCCAATATCACTCATGGAGGCTGGGGAAAAAGAAAAAAGCTCGTATTTCTTTAATTTTCATCAAATGGAAATATAGCAAGCTTAGGTGGGGAGAGCAAAACCCTAATCCCACTTTTGCTTGAAACCTGAGTTCTTGTGCCAGTGCAGCATTGTATTGCTGTGCTGCAGCCAAAGAGGCAGGTGAAAGCCCTCTCGCCTTCTGCCCGCAGAGGCTGTGCCATGTGCCTAGTGCCCTCTGCCTTTCTTCCCTGCACTGCCCATCCTGCCTTTCCTCTCGCCCACCCACCCTCCTCCTGTGATCAGCACAAAGCTGCTGCAGCAGCCATCTCGCCACAGTGTGTGGGTGAAATGGAAGGAGAAACTTTTTCCCACAATAAAGGAGTAGGCAGAGTTAGGCAGAGCCAAAATCCAGAACCTCATAATCATCCCAAGCTCTCCNTCCCTGCACTGCCCATCCTGCCTTTCCTCTCGCCCACCCACCCTCCTCCTGTGATCAGCACAAAGCTGCTGCAGCAGCCATCTCGCCACAGTGTGTGGGTGAAATGGAAGGAGAAACTTTTTCCCACAATAAAGGAGTAGGCAGAGTTCGGCAGAGCCAAAATCCAGAACCTCATAATCATCCCGAGCTCTCCTCTGCCTGTACCTGTCTGCCTGCACCTGTCTGCCTGCACTGCTGGATAAGGAGCAGCTGACGGATTTCAGCTTGGAAGGCACCATAGAGGGCAGGTATCCTAACAGGGCTTGAGAATTACAGGAAGGTCCTTTAGGCAGGTTGAAATATCTCCTTGTTGTGATTTTTATCTTGTCAGAAAAAAATCGCATCATTTCTTTTTCTGCTTTCAGTAATTTATAATGGCTGTCCCAAAGCTTTCGAGGCTGGTATTTGGTGGCCACAAACCAAGTTTGGCCAGCCAGCTGCTGTGCCATGTCCTAAGGGATCAGTGGGTAAGTTCCCTTGGTAAAACATTAACTGTTTTATCTACATGCCTGTTTCAGAGGGAAAAAATGCAAAAAAAATGTGTACATAGGGAATGGCATTAATTGATTGAGTCTAGATTACAGCATAGTTCATGCATGTCACAAGCACAAAACTTTAGCTAGCTGAAACTCAAGAACTGTTAAAATACATTTGGAATAGTNTGTTTCAGAGGGAAAAAATGCAAAAAAATGTGTACATAGGGAATGGCATTAATTGATTGAGTCTAGATTACAGCATAGTTCATGCATGTCACAAGCACAAAACTTTAGCTAGCTGAAACTCAAGAACTGTTAAAATACATTTGGAATAGTTGCAAAAAATAAATACAGAAGTGCAGCAGATAAACACATAAAGAACAGAAACTCTGTATCTGTATTTTCAAAAAAGCACAGTCCAATTTTCCGTTGACTCTATCAAGCAATTCTTAACACATGTAACTTTTAGTTTCTAGTGACTTACACGTGATCTTTAGCAATACAGCTCCCCTGGGCAAAGACAAAATAAGAAAAATCATTCATGTGATGATTGCTTTACTAGCGTTGCAGGCTAATGAAGCTAAGAGTTACAACAGAACTCACATTTTTCCGCCCAACATCTTTTCTCTAACCCGTAAGTCAGATGGCTGAAAAATGCATTTTATGACGCATGCGAGCTGTGTCATTTTGTACTGCAGGCAAACAACAATCTGCTTTGTCATGCGCATCCCTGAAAATGTTTATCTGGTGGAATACCAAAGCAGATTTTTTGAAAATAGAGTTCACAATCTTTTCCAACATCCCTTCTGTGGGAAATGAAACCTCTGCCTCGTTTCTGGGCCTGGCAACTCTCTGCTGTGAGCACTCCTGGGGCTCGATGAATTATAAATGGTTGTGTGGCTTCCCCAAATATTACTGAGGGGAGATCACTGCCTGTAGGTGTGCAGAAGATTTGTGGTCACCCAAGCTCCTATCCTGAGAGTTTTGGGAGATAGAATTTTTTTTTTTTAATTGAAGAGCATTTACATTATTAAACACTAAAAGCATTGAATTAAAGTAAGTTTTCACACTAAATTTGCGCTGTTCTTGTGGTTGACCCCAGTGTCTCTTCTAGCAAAAAGGCTAGCACGCAAGGGTACTTACAGGAATTGCATGCTTTAAGTGAATTTTACAGGACATTCAAAAAAAGTAAGCTTTATAGCAATGAATATTCAGACTAGGAACCTAAGGGTTAATTGTATTCACCTAATCATGGAAGAGAAATAACATAATTACATGTTGTTATGTTGTTCAATTAATTAGAATTCTTATTTAGATACTGGTAATTAAATGGCTTAGAAACACGCAATACGCATCCAATCCAAGGTAACTAGCACAATGTAAATTTTGAATTTGATAACTTGCACTTCAGTGTGAAGGATCAACAGCCAAGAATCACATTTTTAAATGATTTGACAAATAGTACAAAATAATAGGCTAAGTTAAACAGTAAGCTGCTCACAGACCACTCACAAGTGGCAAAAGGCAATTATACGTGTTGGCTGAAGTGTTTACCGTGTGCTGTGTGCAAAGGTGCTGGCGTGTTTTGACACAAAGACAGCTTTTATATGGGAGGTCTTCCTCTATAGGCTATTGCACAGAAATCTAAGCAGGGGCATGTTTTCATAAATATTTAGGAAGTGCACGCTCTTTCTCAAATTTGGTATAAATAAATCGAAGGATTCATTAGAGAGCGTTAGGGCAACAAGGCTGAGAGCAGTTGGGCAGATCTGAAGCTTGCCTGACTTTGCTCGAAAGCCTGGGATAAAATGATTCATGAAGATTAGTAGTTTTTAACTTTTCTCAGAGAGTAATTCCAGTCTGCAGAGTGAAATACGTGCATATCTCTGGAAAGTCTAGGAAATTTGAAGTCTGTGAAGATTTATCCAGCACAATTCAGAACATTACTTACCATTAATGCTTTGTTTCCTTCAGGAAACGCGGTTCGCCATTGTAGCATTGAAAAAGGCTGGCTGCCTCCTGAGCTGTTCAACTGCACCACCAGCACTTTTGTGGATCTAAAAGTCATGGTAAGCTGTTTGCTTGGTTTTGTGTTTATTTTATAAATTATCATCAGTTCAGACCCCAGTTTGGTATCTCTGCACTCCATCTTCTGACTGAGCCCTTGAACCCCCTCTTTTCCCATCAGGACCCTTGTGCTTTTCTGGCTCTCAGTTACATTTTCCATTGAATTGTCCTGTCAACCCTCTCTCAAGACAAATACCATTTTGATCAAACAATTCCTTTGTGCCAAAAATCCCTAAACAATGATTGTCTTTGTAACTAGAATGAAAAAAAAACAAGATACATCGTTGGTTTTTTTCTTCCTATTGTCTCTGATTCAGAATGAGAAGTTACACCACAATGAGACGAAGTTGGATGGAGACAAAACCATGCGGATCGCGAGAGCGCTGCAAAATGCCACCAAATACACACAAAGCTTGTATGGCAACGATGTGAGGACAGCCTACCAGATGATGATCCGAGTCCTCCGATACGAGAGCCAGCAGCAAGGGTTTGACTTGGCAGCCACGAGGGATGTGGAATTCAATGAAGTAAGAGAGATACTGTATACTGTGCTGAGCCTTTACCATTCGCTTTTAAAGTTTTATGGCAATGGATGATTAAATTTGTCTTTGACCAAGGTGGAGCAAATATCATGTAATTGCTTAATCTGTTTCACAAATGAGTCAGTATTCTCAATTTAGAATGGAAAGTTGGTTATGCATGTGTGTATGCACACATAATGATCATCATCATAGTAACAGCTAAAAGCAAAATTCCCCAAATGAAAAAATAATCAAGTTGATGTGTTATTCCTGGATAAAATAGCTTTGTGTACCATATTCGATTTTGTTGGAAAACGTGCCTAATGTGATCGTTTTCATTTAGATGTGCAGTGAACTAACTCTGAGCCACTTACTGACTCTGAAGGTTTCTTGTAATTCAGTTTGGGAACACTCGAGTCACGTTTATTAAAGAGCTGCTACATTGAAAGACACTCTATACTATATTGGTATTTTAAGTGATGCAGGCACATACAAAAATGCATGCCAGAGGGCTTCTGCTAGTCAGAGCATTCATGAAAGACCCAGTTATTAATAAAGACCTGGCCACGTCTAGAGAACAAGCTGTAGCACCCTCCCTATCTGCGGGAGACACATAGTTGTCGTGAAAAAATTTAAGATATGGAGGAGGCTGGGAGTTTTCTGTGGTCTGAAAATGTGAAGGTTGGATGACCCATATCAGACTCACAGAGCTCTCCTCATTGCCTTGTGTGCTGCGGAGAACTGCTGTCCACACTTGCCAATAGTGTTTCCAAGATCCTGATCATGTCACAGCACAGAGTCCAAGCTAAATCATCCTGCTGGCCCTGTGCTAGCAGAGCCCAGAGCTCGGGCACCAGTGTATGGATGCTGGAACAACCCTCCATCCACCAAAACTGGCCTCTGTGCTGGCCAGGGGTGGTCTGGCTCCCTTTGAAGGTGTGCTATGCCCAGCTCACTGCTCACAGTACTCCAGGAGGACCAGCCAGGTCAGGCAGACTTTGGGGTGAACTTGGAGACCTGTGCAAGGCCAAGCTGCACCAGGAAGGGTCATCGCCAGGGAGGTGGGAGCAGGAGGAAATGTGTCTGAGAAAATTCTTCAGTGTCTTGTGCTGTACAGTCAACAGAGAGCGGAGAACTTCTGAAACATTTAACGTTTTAAATGCACCAGATTTAAAGAGATTCAGTTTTTCCTTTCCTAAGGAGACACTGTGCTGACAAACTTGTACCTGCGGGCTGTGGAGTGAATGAATTCCCCCATTCAGATCTTGAGAACGAACTTTGGTTTTAGCAGGTTTTGTTAAGTTAAAATAAGAACAATAAGCAGAATTAGCGGTTTGGAAGCCTCTGCTTTAATTTACTATTCTCTGCACTTGGCACTGAAACTCATACAGTTAATGTTTTCAAGAACTCCCTAAATATTTTTAGGTTAGGTCAGGAATTTGAAAACTAATCAGTAAAGCTCACAAGAAAAAGGAGGTAACTTCCTAGGCTGAGGGAGCACAAGGGGAGAAGGAATTTACTTTTTTCAGTCTCAGGTAGAAGCCTGAAAAATAGATAATAAAAAAACTTAAGTAACATTCACAAACACTGAGGAGGCCTGGTACCAAGTACAGCATGTGTCTCCTGCGTTCCTGGGGAACCGTGTAGTGCTACTCACCTAGATTAAGGTAGTCATACTAGCAGCCTCGTTTATCTCAGATATAAGGTTGCAACCTCAGACAATACTTGGAGAATATAGCATCTTCCCTGTCTGCTTCTAAATGAAGGGTTATGTGTATCCAAATATTTGCCTTGGCTATTTCAGAGCTTGAGGTGATTAATTCCTACCATCATTTATGCGAATTTTACCTTAGTTAGGAATTAGGTTTTGACACAACAATGTAGTTCATATGTATACCAAGATTTAAAAATTCTTAGCATCTTTCCCATTCAAGCCGTTTAACACTCTCTTTTGGGAGCTTCTTCCATTCTGCCTTAGGATCCTTTTACATAGATTCTTTTGTAAGAAATGGCAGAAGGGACAGGTCCTCAGCTAGGACTTCCTGTGTAACACCATTTGTAAGCAACGTAAAAACAGGAGAGAACAACATGATTTAAGTTTTCTTACGTATTTTCAAGTTTGCATATGCAAGTTAATATTCGCTCTTGCCATTCTTCACCATGTAAGTTGCTCTAGTTATCCAGGAATCAACAAAGTAAAAAAAAAAAAAAACCCCCAAGAGAAAGCAATATTGCTATCTATGGCTTTCTTTTGATTTTTAACGTATCACATTATTTTGATTTCTCTGAGGGAGTTCTTCAGTGTACATACCAAGTGCTCTGCTTTTCTTGTCTCTCATCTCTCCAAGACAAAGAAAAACATGGTTAGATTTTCCTTCTGCATTTTCTTGGTAGATTTCCTGTCATAAAGGGGAAATAAAGTAGGCTGTTCTCTTTCAGCCTCCAATTTTGGCTTACTTTGCTCGTAAAAAGTTTTAAGGGATTTGCTTTATGTAACAAAAACCTCAGGGTGAGTAACTGGTGCGCATATTTTCATACGGCTGCAGTAGAACGTGCCGGCATTAAAATATTTCATTATACGCTCACCTGAGGCAGTAATGCCAATCATTTTCAATATTCCTCACTTGAAACCCAGCGCTTTCTTTGCTTCGTAATTTAGGCTTGTACTTTGTTTCCCAGAATATTATCAAAGTGGGTAGTGCTCTATTGGACCCCAGCAATAAGGAGCACTGGGAGCAAATTCAGCGAACGGAGGGTGGCACTGCTCACCTGCTCAGGCACTATGAGGAGTATTTCAACAATGTGGCCCAGAACATGAAGAAAACCTACATGAGACCTTTTGTCATTGTTGCCACTAACATGAGTGAGTATCTGTGTTGAAAACTGCCATTTTGTATTAGAGCTTTAAAAATGTGCTGGATAGAGGTGCTAGCTATTTGTTTTTGTAGTACCCACTGAGAAACAACATACTTGGATTTTCTAATCTAATCGGTGCATTCATTTCAAGTCAATTGAGCCTTGATCCATATCTCTCAGTTGCCATGGAGGCCACCTGGGAGATGTCTGATCTGTTTTCCCTCTGGGCCGAGCCACTGCTCTGTGTGGCATTTTCTTGCAGACACAGTAGTATACAGATGGTAGGGAGGATGGCAAAGTTTGTAAGTAAAGGTAATGCCTTTTGAGACCACCTAGTATAGTTGAATGTAGGATGTCACGTTTTTGAAAGAATCACACCACTTCCACCTGAAGAATTACTGCAATACCAACAAAACCCCCAACACTGCTGTTGATCTTATACGTCTGATTTTCACATGCCTTTGTAGGCTGGAACCTATCCAGAAAATCATCTTCTGTAGGACTTCCTGCGCCAAAAGGTATTTTCTCAGAATCACCCATCCAAGCCTTCAAACACCCTCCCAGCCTTGCAAAACCCATCATAGGAGCAAAATTGTTTGGGTCCAAAATATCCATAGAATCATAGAATCGTTTAGGTTGGAAAAGACCTTTAAGATCATCGAGTCTAACCCTTAACCTAGCACTGCCAAGTCCAACACTAAACCATCTCCCTGAGCACTACATCTACACATTTTTTAAATACCTTCAGGGGGTGGTGACACAACCACTTCCCTGGGCAGCCTGTTCCAGTACTTCACAACCCTTTTGGTGAAGAAATATTTCCTAATATCCAATCTAAACCTCCCCTGGCACAACTTGAAGCCATTTCCTCTCGTCCTATCATGTGTTACCTGGGAGAAGAGACCAACACCCACCTCGCTACAACCTCCTTTCAGGTACTTTGTAGAGAGCCAGAAGGTCTCCCCTCAGCCTGCTTTTCTCCAGGCTAAGCAGCCCCAGTTCCCTCAGCCACTCCTCACAAGACTTGTGCTCCAGACCCTTCACCAGCTTCCTTGCCCTTCTTTGGACACGCTCCAGCACCTCAGTGTCTTTCCTGTAGTGAAGGGCCCAAANCAGCCCATCAATCCAGCCTGTCCAGATCCCTCTGCGGAGCCTTCCTACCCTCCAGCAGATCAACACTACCACTCAACTTGGTGTTGTCTGCAAACTTGATCCCCTCATCCAGATCATTGATACAGGTAAAAGAACTGGCCCCAGTACTGAGCCCTGGGTAACACCACTTGTGGCGTGGGTCTAAACTGGGAAGGAAACATCAGATGTACCAAGACACCTTCCCCACGTACCACAGTAAATACCTCCTCTGGCAAGCAAATAGCAGCTCCTGCACTTGCAGAACTATGATGTGCTTCACAGCTTTCCTGTGGTGAACATGCAAGTAAAGCACAGCAACTGCTGCCGGGTCGCGCTCTTTCCCCATTTCCCTCTCCCCCCCGCCCTCTTTATTTCATTTTCTCCCCACGTACCAACGGTCTGAGCTGATCAGGTGGTGGTGATGGTCCTGCTCTGAGTGGGAGGTGAGGCTGAGTTGGGTGACCTTCAGAGGTCCCTCCCAAGCAGCACTGCTGTCTGGTTTTTCTTTCAGAGGTGGTCTAAATTCTTATCAGCTGGAACTGGTATTTAGTTTTTCAAGCTGCTGCTTTTATTTCAGACCTGAAGAAGGGCTCATGTGTGATGTCATATTTTCCCAACTACACCCATTGGTATAAGAAGTGAATTTACTTTTGCCTATAAACCTAGTCCTGAGAGTGCTTCATGTCCACAGTCAGAGGGGCATAAAAAGCAAAGGCATGCGATAGTCAGGATACAAAATTCTAAAGTCCTGCATCACCTCCGGGAGGGAAGGATTGTTGTTGAGACTAAGCCAAACTGAAACACTTCGATTTCTTCTTAATAAACCAAAGCAGAAATACTTCCTTTTGATTCAGGACTATCACAATAAAAATATTTTTATCTTCACACTCAGAAAAAAGTATGCTCGGTATCTTAACCAAACTGAACCGAGATGAAAACAAAAACCAAAATTTCTTGCAGGTTGTAAATCTGATTTTTTTTTGACCAGCTCTTCCTGAGTAAAAAGGCTTGAGCTTGGGAGGGATGAGGCAACTCTGGCCTGAAAGGGGTCTGTTTTCTTTTGAGCAGTTTTTCCAGGTGAACGTGGTGTTAATGGAGTTTCCTAATGGCTCATCTGGGAGTTATTTAGAGACTAGGAAAGGAATGGGAATTTGCAGATCTTAACTTGGCTATTTCTTCATATAGAAACTTGTAGTGCATTACAGCTTTCAGTGTAGGGTTATCCCCAGGACTTCCAGCTTCTCACTTTTATTAGAACGTCTGAATTGGCACTCAATGCCTTCTCTTAAATGGGAAAGTTTAAGCCAACTCAGCTGCTTTTAAATATTTTGGCAGTTAGACAACAGGCAGAGCTGATGAGGTGAGCCAGAGAGGAACTGCTAGTGTAGGGGAAGGAGAACTGGAGGACTAAGGAGTAGTCTCAGGTAAAATCCAGGTTATTTTCTGTGCTTAGCTGACTTCGCAATTTAACAGATGCAGAAGAGCTGTAAGCCTGAAGCAGCAGATATAGCCTTCCCTACAAGAAGCAAGTCTGAAATTGAAATGTGCCATTTCTTTGTTTCCAGTGTTTGCAGTAGCATTTTCCTAGTTTGAGATTCTGTCCTGTGAATTCCTTCCCACCGCAAAATAAATTTATAATTTGAGAAATGTAACATAATGCTGACACCTAAGTTTTTAGTTGTTATTTAAGGTATTAATTGAGAGAAATTACATTTGCCTTTGTATTTTGGGGTTTAAATGTCTTCTCTGCGTTGTGCAGGTATTTTAATCATTCAGTCATCTTTCATTTTGTTGCAATATCATACTTGAAAGCATTTAACTTAATTTTATGGGAAACTTTTTTTCCCCCAGTTATTGCTGTTGACATCTATGACAAGTCTAATTTCACGGGAGCTAGAATACCACGATTTCATGAGATTAAAGAAGATTATCCAAAAGATCTGGAGTCGTCTGTTGTCTTCCCTGATACTTTGTTCAGACCTTCAGACAGGAAAGGTAAAACCCTTCTTTTGCCATTCGCAGGGCAATTTTGACTAGCTCCCAAGGAGCGTGATTAATCCTCGCAAAGCAGAGTGGTACTAGGGTGAGAGCTGGGCAACCGTCTACACAAGCAAACATTATTTAGGGATGGAGCAGCTGTGCATACTTCTGAGGCATTTTGCCTGCCGGCAGCAACAGGAGCATGGGGGTCTGCGTAACTGGCTGTACCTGTCTGTCAGGTCTCGCTCGAGGCCCCTCGAACCACCCTGTCAATGCGAGAGAAGTGCTCTGCCTCTGTTCCCACCAGCGTAGGATGGGCCGGCCGCCTGGAGCCTGCAGCCCCACAGCCAACTTCCCCCGGTCCCTGCAGAGATGGAGGGAGGCGATGTGAGAGACGGGAGAATCCAAATCTGGGAGCAGACACGTGCTATCAGAACTAGACAGCAAATAAAAAGTCTCGAGCTGCGCAGGGAGATGGGTGATGAGGGAGAATACTTGGGGAAGTACCTGCTTCCCAGTGGCTCTGAAGTACCCCAAGATTGCCAAGAGAAAACACAAGTTACCTTGGGCAAGGGAAGCGAGAGGGTAACCCAAAGTGCAATAATTATACGTGTACCATGGCTGAGTATCCCCCGAATGGGGAAATAGTAACACTTGTGAAAATAACACATGATAATTAATAAGCTAATACAACTTTATGACTTTCCCTCAGATACAGGGCACCTACTTGTATGACTTGTGTCTTTTCTGTAAGAAAAAAGGGAGTGTGAATTTTTAGAGATACTGCCAAACTGAAAGCTCGTTGTATGACAGAATTAGCAGGGAGAAATCCCATGTGACCGACCGGTGTATTCATAACACTAGTCTTGCCATATATAAAGGTACATGCGATTTAATAGTGTGCATATTGTTTTAAAGTCATCCTTAAATCATGCACAGAGTATTTATGTCCTTGTGAATCTTCTAACTTAGAAATGGCTTATTTTCTAGCTAGACTAAATTGTTATTCATGGTTCAATGGTTATTTGATTATCAGCTGTGTAACTGTGAAATGTGCTAAAATTTTATTAAAAAATATCAAATACAACGTTAGTGCTATAAGCCTAGACTTACAACAACAGTAACATTTCTGTATCTTTGCAAAGCAAAATGAAGTTTAAATGATAGCTCCGAAGTTGTGTGGAAAGAATTTAGTATTTGTGTCAATTCCATAGCAGTGCCTACAATGAAGCCCTCAAATCAAAAATTACCCTCTAAAGTGAAAAGTGATGCGCTGAGCCCTGAGAGTGCTTTTGCAAAGAGAAGGAAGCGACACCCAGATGACTCGACACATCATACTGTTGCCATGGTCATTATATACCGATCCCTGGGACACCTCCTGCCTGAAAACTACGATCCTGACCGAAGGAGCTTGAGGTAAGCCTCAAACCTGTTTGTGAATTGTGCAGGTCCCTTCTTCCGCTTGCTCTGAGTGCGCGAGGGAGACAGAGCTGCTTTTACGCTGACCGCATGTCACCTGTGCTGCAGTTGTACCGCGGTACTGTGTCTTGTCCTCCTCTGGCACACTGTGGGAGAACAGCCATGTCAGTAGCGCCAGCAGCTTTTGGAAACACAGCTGTGTGGAGGACCGATGGTGCATCTACTTCGTTTTCTGAGCGGAAGCGACTCGAAATCTTTTATTTGCAGAACCTACCGAATCAGTGCTTTGTATTTTGACGTTTAGGTCACTGTGCAATTTTTTTCCTTCTGCAGATTGCCAAATCGACCTATTATTAACACACCTGTAGTGAGCACAGCCATTCACAGTGATGGGGAGCTTCCTCCCAACCTGGTGGAAAAGCCCCTCATAGTGGAGTATGCCATGCTGGAAACGGAGGAGAGAACAAAGCCCGTCTGTGTCTTCTGGAATCACTCCATCACGTATGTCTCCTGCTTGCTTGCTTTCGGGCTGTGTGTGGCAACTTTCTCAGTAGCAGAGAAGTTCTGCCCAGGAAGATAATTCTGGAGGAAAACCCTTCTTGCTCAGTTTATTCAACTGGCACCTCATTTCTGGTGGAATAGAGCCATGTAGTCGCTTCCCACCAACCTGAGAAAAATTAAACTAATCATCAAAACTCCTCAAACAAAGGATTAGCCATGTGGTTTCTAACAAACACAGTGCCATCATGTCTTTCTGCAGGGTTCGTTTTCACTCAGCTGCAATAAATCTCACCATTTCGTTGTATTTCCTCATGCTTTTTGCCCACAGATGTATATCTGGACAGGCATAGTCCAGCTCCAGTGCCTGAATTCTTGGCTCGTCTGAGGTCCCTAAGGCAGGATTCTCATTTACTCATACACTCTTTTTAGGAGGGCATTTCCAGGAGATGATTCAGTTCTTACATGGGCTGCATCTTCTCCTGTTACACTCCAGAGACAACAGACAGAGTACGTGGCAAGCAGGCACCCACCCAGGGCCAGTGCAAAAAATTACAAACCCAAGTCTTCTTTTTGGTAAAAAGGAGGACTGAGGTTTTGCAGATAAAATTATAAGAGTAAAGATTATAAATTTTTGAATCTCAAATTTTTGAGTCCAAAGTCAACCCAAAGACCATCGCACTGATAAGAAGCAACTTACCTTCCATTCCATCAACTATTGTGGATTTGCTTTCATTTGTTTTAGTGAAAAATTGGAGGGAAAGGAAATACCTTCTTTGGGACCTTAGACCTCTTCCAGGTGTTAGGAAGCATTCATAATACATGAGCAGAACATAAGGAGAGAGTACTTGACTCTAGGAGGGAAGTGTGAGGGAAAAGATGAAATATTCTGAAAATGTCTCATTTAGGTCTTTTGTATTCAGTAAAGTTAAAGACACGGATATATTTTTCTTGAAAATGTGAAAAATGTTAAGAACTGTATATGCTCGTGTTTTGTTGGGTTTATGACGTTGTGGAAACAGCACAGTCCTGTTGGAGATTTTCAAGAGTGTGGGTAAAACAAAACAAAATGTGTTGAGAGGTGACTACGTGCTCTGCATGTTATGGTTTCACAATACTGTAACTATTACATATATAATGCAATTTTCAACCATAAAGCCAGGTATATAGTGAGAGGATGACATTGTCTGCCCAGGGTAAGAGGAATAGCTATTACTTGTTTCCTAGTAACCCAAAAACTCTAGTAAACCTATGGAAAAATCCATTATAGGCAATATCCTGTGCTGGAAATAAAAGAGCAAACTAACCTAGGAAATGTTTGTCTCCTAGTCGAAAGCTTCAGGAGATTATATTGTTGAAAGGATCGAAAAAGCAACAGAAATCTGTTATGTTCGCAATACTAAACTACTCCATTTGTCTGCATAGAAAGTGGTGTATTTGCTTGTATGTACAGATGATCCTGACAGTTATGAGGGAATGGCAAGTCCTTTTTCATAAATTTTTAAACATCGTATGGGCTTGAATAACTCATTAGCTCTGAAGTGATTCATCTATTAGCTATTTGCTGGCGACTCCAACGGCATTGTTGTCTGCGTTACATCTTCCTACAGCCACAGTTGAAAAGCAGCTCTTAAACTGCATGTAATGAAAGAGTTTTGAAAAAGTGAGTACTTTTAAAGAGAAAGTGAACTGTTTAACAAATATTTTATTGCTGAATGAAAAAAGATGTCCTGTCATGTCTAATTAAAAACTCTTTCAGTAACTACAAGACTGTTTTTATTACTCATTAACTTAAGAATCTAATAATTAATGTTGATACAAAATTATTTCTGAAGTCACTGGAGTTAACCAAGGCTTCACAGAAAAGAATTTTTAAGGGATCAGTTCCTCCCCAGTGTGAACACGAGAAATCTCCTGGTATGATATATTGTTTACTGCTTTTAACCTTTTCTTGTGTGGTTTTCAGAGGAACACTATAATGAAATCTTATTGCTGAAACATATTTCACATAAGAGTGCTACAAGCAGTGACTAGATCTAGGGAAATACAGATGACCCAAAACAACGTATCTCTCTGTGGGTTTGGTATCTCTTACCTTTGTTCCTGCCATTTTGCTCTGTGCAGTCGCTTCCCCATATTGCTTTTGTGGTCACTGACCCCCAATTTTTTTTTTTAAACTCAAAACTTTATTATAAAACCACAAAATTTGGCCAGCAAAGCTAGCTGTCATGTCAGAAACTACTTCAGCTGAAGGCTTTTTAAGTTGGTGATACTCTTTTAGGCAGGTGACATCTATAAATATTTCTGTCTTGGTACTTACGGTCCTCTCTGCTTGCAGAGCAAGAGCTGTCCCAGACAACAATAGCAGCGGGAGGCAAGGGGAGATCAGAGAACAGCTCTCAGCAATGCTTTTTTTCCCTGCAGGACTGGAGGGATGGGTGCATGGTCCTCCAGAGGATGTGAGCTGTTTTCCAGAAACCAGAGCCATGTTGCTTGCCAGTGCAACCATATAACCAGCTTTGCCGTCTTGATGGACATTTCGAAACGAGAGGTGGGTGATGTCAGGCTTATGATTTTCGAGGGCTTTGGTTTTTAAGGGCTTTGATTCAGAGCTTGAGCTTTGAGCAGATCGCTCCCGTGTTGCAGTGTGTCAAGAGTGCGTTGCCTCATGCCTGACAGCACCCGCCACTGGGTCTGCTGAAAGGAGCTTCTTACCTGGTGGGTGCACCCTCTGGGTGCTGCCCGTACACACTCAACATGTTGAGTGACTTTAAGAGGTGGCATCATCCACTCCTGTTGGTCCTAAAGCAAATCTGTGCATTGGCTGAGCAGTAATGAAAACATTGACATTCCAAGTAGAGGATTTGATTGGAGGAAAAGAAATGAGAAGCTTACAGAAATCCTATCAATTTGTCTTTCTACAGAATGGGGAGGTGCTTCCTCTGAAGATCGTCACTTACACAACTGTATCCATCTCGCTGGTGGCTTTGCTGATCACCTTCATACTGCTGGTTCTGATCCGTACGCTACGTTCCAACTTGCACAGCATTCACAAAAACCTGGTGGCTGCCCTTTTCTTCTCTGAGCTTGTTTTTCTTATTGGAATCAACCAGACTGAAAACCCGGTAAGAGTTACTCTGTGCTTATTGCTAGAGTTGTTGTCACGCTTTAAATCAGGGGGTTCATATTGCGACTATTACCTGCTCCCATCTGTTTCACTTTCTCTTCTTTTTTTACTTCTGCTCGGCCCCTACAGTCATTTGAAAAACATCAGACTTCGCATATATCCGTCTGTGTTTTATGGGATTAAAAGCAATGCCAGGAGATAGGACTATATCTCATTTTCAGAGAATGTGTGACAGCAACCCTGTTGAAGGCTTATCCCAGGAGCTGAACCCTGAATACTGATTTCTTCCTTTCCATCAGTATGTTTCTGGTTTGCTTTGTCTGTTCAGTAGAAGGACGCTCTCCAGCTTCTCTTACAGCAGGTGCCTCACAAGCCCAAAAGGCTCCTGGTGTTAACTACTATGTTGTCAACTATGTGTTGCTGTGCAGGTGCTAATATGCATGTTGCACACCCACCATGGCCATTCTGGAGAAGCCACTTGCCAGGCATGGGACAGCTTGCTACATCCAAGAATCAGTAGGAAACCTGTCGCTTTGCTTAGTGCCTTCCAGCCACAGTGACTGTTGGCTTCAGCCCATCATATCTGTTGCCAAAGCTTAGTGTGGGCACCTCTAGCATTGTGCAGGTCAAGAAACGCAAGCTGTGAATGGGCCGAACACGAGATACACACACGAAGTGTGCATGTTATGTACCTAGGATCTCATTGCTATCTTAACTATATAGTATATATATAGTAACTATAGTAACTATATAACTGTAGTATATATATAGTATATATAGAGTATATATATATATACACTATATATATAGTATATATAACTATAGTAACTATAGTAACTATAGATGTAGTATTACTGCTAATTCTTAGTAGCACCTGTCTCAAAACTCATGGTTACCATGCAGTCAGGTAGGAGACAAGCAGGCAAGGGTTGCAGCACTGCCAAGCTTCACGTTCGTCTTTACCTATCAGTAGACAGATGGAGGATGACATGCAATAAAAAGTATGTCCTCAACAGATATGAAGAATATTCAAAATGTTAGTGTAGGGATTACCTGAACACTCTGAAGAAAATTTGTATTGTAGAAATCCTTTACTGTACATGTTTCAATATAAATTTTGAGAAGGAATTACAATCTTGAGATAAAAGCACACACAAAAAAAATTAACCACGCCGATTCCACATTGTCCAAGCAGTAGAAATGGGAGAAAATGCCTACATTCAGTGGGCATCATCACAGTTATGGTAACACCACCGTTGTGCCTGACCATGTAGCCTCACTATATAAATTAAGCCTAAAGTGTCACCCTGGATTCTGATATCCATTTGAGCTATAGCGTGCATTTTAGAAAGTATCTGACCTTGACTTAGAGATTTGGTGTGATGGCAGAGTCCCTTACCTCTGTTCCTGTGAGGTGTTGTGTCTCGTTCAAGTTAAACATGGTGTCAGATTTTGTCTAATTTCAGCTTCCAGTAACTAGAGACTGTCAGGACATTTTCCCAGTAAATTTGAGAGACCTCTCTTATTAAAACTGTCTTCTCAGGAAGCCTCTATTCAATAGTATTTCTTTTGGAAAACTACGTAAAACTAAGCTGCTTAACTTCTTCAATTTCTAAGATTCAGGTTATTCTGTTGCTTTTTTTCTGGACTTTCTTCCCCCACTACCTTTTAGAAAATTGTAAATGCTAAACTAGATGAAGTTTTCCAGCTGGTGCTGTTGCTTCCAGTGCCATATTCCAATATTCCCCTGCACCAGGAACACCAGTTATCTGCTGCTACAGTGAGATCTTCTGTAGTGACCTGCTACTGGGATATGGTCTCACATCATGTGTGACCCATGTTGTCTTTGTTTCGTAATAGACAAGTTTGCATATTGAAATAACTTTATCCAAATGAACTCACCTTGCATTTTCGAGCACACCACTCATTTCACTAGCGAGGAGTTTATACTCCTTCAGTTCTGCGACATGAATACTGAGGAGCAGGGGGCCAAGCCCACATCCCTGCAGGACCTTACCAAAAATTATGCTGTAAATGATGGCTCTTCATTTACAGATTCCTTTCATAGTATCATGAAGCACCAAGCAAAGGTTTGTAAGAGTAGTAAAATAGTTCATTGCAGCAATACCACACATACTAATGGTCATCCGTGGTGAGATTGTTCTCTTTTGCTCCTTCTCATTTTCATGCTTCGGGGCTCATGGTGTGATCATGTCCTGTACTGTTACCAGGACTCAATGAAACACCCCAAACCTTTCACCCACTTACAAAGATCTTTAAGTTACAGAATATATTTCATACGGCAGAAAGCCGCTCCTTACAGCCTACCCAGTCAATTTGAGAAGTTAGGAGAGCTGTAAGCTGTGTCTGCTTGAGACAATTATTCATCTGTCTGTATGGAATGAGAGTTGTCTAACGAGTCATGCACTGATGAACATAAAGAGGGAAAGAATGCTGGAGCACAAATAATGCTGCACTGCTTGGCACCCAGCCTGGCTTTTATGGGTTTCTGTAAATTAACAGTCACATTTCTGGGCGAGGTTTTAATCTTTCCCTGGACTATTGATAGAAAGTGATTTATTTTCTTTCTTTTTTCTTACCTGAAAAAGGTAATGTTCAGGGCAGCAGTCTACTCATATGCATGTGCCAGTAGGAACAAAAAAAGTCCTGCTTACACAGAGGGAAGAAAGGTCTTTTATTTGGTGAGCTACATTTTCAGTAACACTTGCTGTTACAATAAAGCTGATGCAGTGAGTGAGTCCAGAAAGCTGGTGGTCTTTGTACGATTCCTTTGCTCGGCAAAGCTAAACAGGGACATTTACATTTCTGAGCGTTATACCAAAACACTAAAAAGTGACGCCAAAATCTGAAAGCAAGGTCAGTGCTGCACAGGTACAAAAGGATCCAAAATACAACATAAAACATTTTGAAACAAAAATTGAATGGTTACACGAAGTGCTCTTCATTCAAGCTTATCAACAGATCCTTGGCAAAATCCTTTGCTTTGCTTCTGAAAGAAGAAGGTTCATTACGAGATTTCAATTCAGGTGTCGGATGCTTGTGGTCATTAACTGTTTTCGCCCATCAAACCATTAAGTTGAGAGGGAAAGCCAGTTAGCAGGTATTACAGAAATGCAAGTCTATGAAGGTCAGAGGTTTCAAGGTGGCCATTTGATCACAAAGATTACTTCGGCTACCAGTTTGCCCACTGTAGCTGTTTCTCCTAGTCACACTAAGGACTCAGTCTCTTTGGTTCCAGCAGGTCCTTCATTTTTGTTGCTCTCAGCCTGGCAGAGCTGAGTGGTCCATGTTGTACTGCTGACATCATAGGATAAAAACCAAATCCAGACCTGGGACTGGAAGCTCCAGATCCCCTTGTTCCTAGCCAAAGACATGAACTACCCTGCCAGCACTAGCCTGCTTTCTGCTAGTCCTCGTGACTTCTGTGCCTGACTGCATGTAGCATAGCCTCAAGAGGAGGGTAGAGCTGAACATTTCTGAATCCAGACTATCCAACAACCTGATGGTTAGGGTGGTTTTGTACAGTGGATGAGAAGAGGGTTAACCCCCCTGCTCAAGCCAGTAGAGCCTAGAAGACACTCTCCGGCTTCATAGTTCAATACTCTGATTTTGACATGAGATAAAAGGTTGATTCTACTTTTTAGATTTATCTGTGGAGTAGGTGGTGCTCTGCTTCTGACTGCATCATTTTAGTCCAGTAATAATGGCCAGGCATCCTCTATGACTTGTTCAAGTGTAGATGTGCAGGGTCTGCAGGGTTCATCAGTAAAGGGCAGAGCTGCAAGGACAAAGGAGGCGGCCACTGCCTTACCCCATGGATGCATCCATGCTTTTGGTTGTCTTTTTGGTTTGTTTTTTTTTTGTTAAGAAGTCCCAGAAAAGGACCTTAAATGGAACAGACCTTTTCAGATGTATGACATGGTCACATACAGGCAAAATGGTCTGCTGATCTTATGCTAGATCATAAGATCATGTCAAATTTTGCCTATTTGTGAGACAGACATTTCATTTAACTAATAAGAAAATTCCTTAAAGAAAGGCTGGATTTCTTTGATTAAGATCTATAGATCATCTGTTGCTCATGTTCAGTGTGTTCACTTTTCCTGGTCTGAAGCTTCATGGATTTCTGTCTCCAGAAGTGAATTTTTTCAGAGCAAGAAGGACTTGCTTAGGGACTGGTCCTAAACGGAAGACCTAAGATCTGTCTCACACCTTTCCTCCACCTCTGCCAAACACAAGGAGAGTTTCTTTGTACTTTTTTATCTACTATTATCCAGCACAAAACAATGGGTCGACTTTAAGACAAAACAAAACTGTACCAAAATAGCACACTTAGTTGGAGAGAGATCTGTCTCTCTCTGCAAAGAATGAAGTAGCAGAAAAACCTATAGGATGGCCCTTGATGTGGAAGTGGGAGACAGCGAGTCAGTGCAGGGCTGAAGGTGGCTGTTCTCAGGAGCACTTTGTTGGCTTTGCAGTGAGAGCAGTGTAGCTGGTGCTGTTAAACACGCCGTGGCCGAATTCAGTGTACTGGTGCTGTGCAGGCGAGACTCATACACAAGACAGGGCAGAGGATCTGCAGCCTCCCTAGCAGCATCCCCACCTCCTGCTCTGCACCGGGAAGAAGAGTCAAGAGCTCTGCCAGCCCTGACCCTCCTGTGAGCAGAAGGAATTCGGTCAGAATAGTCAAAATCCTCACCTGTGCATCACATATGCACAGAGAAATTAACCATAGAATGTGGAGGGCAAGGGCAGTGACCAAAAGCATGTTGGGTTGATAGGGTAAAGCTGAACCAGGCTCAGAACAGGCCACGTAATTGTTTTTATAAAAAAAAGCTTTAACAATATGAACAGCTTTTCTGAACTCTGAAAAACTTAATTAATGGCAGTATATTTCTTCTGCCAAAACCTTTTTATTACACTTGCCTTTAGCTGCATGGGAGAGCCAGTGACTCACCGGGTTGTGATTCGGAGGAGCAACTCTAATTTCCGTGCCCTTTCCCTTCTGCAGTTTATGTGTACCGTGATTGCCATCCTCCTGCATTATTTCTACATGAGCACCTTTGCGTGGATGTTTGTGGAGCAGCTCCACATCTACCGGATGCTGACTGAAGTGAGGAACATCAACTTCGGGCACATGCGATTCTACTATGTCGTTGGCTGGGGCATTCCTGCCATCATAACAGGTAACCTCAACCACCCCAAAGCAGCTTTGTTTGCCTTCCCTGCCATCTCCACTGGCCAGATTCAGGAAAGTTGCCCCATCCAAGACAGCTATGGGTGCACTCAGCTACTGCTGTGATTTCAGTGTTTTCCTGAATGAGGGCAACACCAGGTCATGTCTAGCAGAAGTCAGCCTGAATTTGGCAGATCGGCGTACCAAGTGTCTGTTGCCCCAGCTGAAGTGATACTGAGGGTTTTACAATAACATGAACATAACTGCACCTAGATTAAAACAGGACTTGATAACATTGCTTGGGAATAACAGTATTTTTATTTTAACAGCTATGCCTGTAGCCTTCAGAAATTTTCTTTCCCTGTGCTGGTACCTTGGGATATAAACACAGGGTCTCTCAGGGAGGTGGCTGCAGTGGCTTCAGCAGCAATGCTGCCCACAGGGCATTACTGCCCTACACTGGATGTTCCCGTTGCCTACCCTCAGCCAGCAGTAAATGCTTCCTGAAGGGGATTTCAGCAGTTCTGTTTCACTTGACAGAAAACGAGCTGGGAATACTCAAGCAGCCTTTTACTCCATTTCAGATACAAAGGCAGTAACTTTCAGTTGAGGAAAAGTAATGAAAAGCTGGAGGCAGTAATCTTTAAAACTGTTCCAGGGTGATCCACAGGAGCACATCCATCTCCGCCTTCGCCATGCCTATTTTTGCAATCAGACATTTCCAGAGCTACCCTAAGCACATGGTGCTGCGTTAATTCAGGCAGACAGCTCCTCGGGAAGTGCGCCTCGCAGAACAGTTGGAGCGGGGTTTTTTGGTTCAAC
The DNA here is from genome assembly GCA_013398225.1 of Steatornis caripensis. NCBI lineage: Eukaryota > Metazoa > Chordata > Aves > Caprimulgiformes > Steatornithidae > Steatornis > Steatornis caripensis. The sequence continues at coordinate 50,388 of VZSC01017937.1, read as the reverse complement.
TATTTCAGCCTGTATCTGTTGCCATATGGGAAATCAGATCATAGGCAGACAGTTAACTTTTATCCAATTACTTTTATTTTTACAGATAGCAACCTGCTGTCAGCAATGGCAGAGGTTTAGATGTCTCTCAGATCAAACAAATAGCTATCACTCATATACACTTGGAAAAATACTGTGGAACAAGTCGGAATTTTAAAAATATACGGAGGTTTTTTCTACGTGACTTAAGATTAAGTGCGATACAGAACCATAACATAGGTTAGTACAGGTTAGCTTTCATTCTGGAGAGCTGGTATTTTTTTCCATATCACATTGTTGTGCACAAATAATTTCTGCTTCTATCAATTTATCCAGAACACAGTGGAAGGTACAGCCCAGAAGGCTCTGCCACTTTAGGCATGTCTCTGACATTTTAAATAGAAGTAATCCTTGAACTTCTAAAACATTGCAGACCTGTGTAACTTTCATCACTACATACAGGAGTACTGCAATATATTTAGGAGCGTTTAAGTGCCATCACATAGCTGGCAGCATCATTTCTGGTAGAAAAGAAGTATTATCATTAGATAGCAGTAAGCAATTTGCATTTCAGAAGACATAACTCTTTAGAAGAATTTTGTCAGAAAGATTTTCATGTTTAGTTTCTCTTCTGAATTTTAAATTAGTTCAGACCTTCTCAACAGCAGTTTTATGCAATCTAAATATTACAAGTACACCATTTCTACATTTTTCTACTTAGATATTGTTCTCTGTGATATGAAACTACTTTGCACTTTTAAAATTATGAGTTACGGTTCCAGGTTGTCTCCTGTTATTTAAACTGTGAACCTACTGAATTTGTTTTTCATTTAAATGAAAACTCAGATCTCTATTACTGAGCAAGTCAGAGGACTTTGTGAAATGAAGCATGAAGAAAATTAAGCCTTTAGTTTGCCCTTCCAGGTTTAGAAATCATCTGAAGAGAAAATTATTTCATCATAAATAGCACAACGTGGGATTTCTTGCCCCTGGAAAACTTTGTTACGTATTTTAAATAAGCTTCTTTTATAAATTTTAAATTTCAATATCTGAACAGTAAAAAGATTCCAATTTCATAACATGGTAATTGCAATTTCTTTTAAATTGCTGTATGAGAGAAGGATTGTTTATGTTTCTTAGCAGTGGAAAAGTCTAGATATGGGAAGGGATTTTAGTCTGGGACATCCAAGCGACTTCTTTGTTTTACTTGAAAGATATCTAGCCTATTTCATCTTTATCTTAGCTATCCTGAAAAAAAAAAAAGACCCTACAGTGGCAGTGGCTTTACTCTCTTTTGTTTATTTATTTTTCTGTTTTCCATGCTCAAACTGACATTCATTTCAACCTGGGACACAGTGGTCCTAAGGCATCTGTGATGAGACCAGGCTACTTGCCGAGGAACTTTGACCTTTTGGGGGGGAAAAAACTTAGCAAAATGTTTACATAGGGAACACTCCGGCAGGGAAGAACCACATTTAATCACAGCACAGAAAAGCAAATTGCCATTAGTAAAAGTAGAATGAAAGTTGGGAGAAAACACATCAAAAGAGTGCAGATCTGGAATATTCCTCCACGGAGACCAGTAGTGGAACAATTTAAATTTGCTTTAAACCTGCTCATTGTAAAATGTAGTTTGGTCCATCTATGAGAGGGATTTTATTCCTTCCTTGCCTGAGGAGCAAAGGGCTGGATTTGGCACCCAGAAAGACCCCTCCAGTTCTCTCTGTCTTTGTGGCAACACGCTAACCGGTTGGCGTATGTGTGCTGTAGCTGCTTTGCCATGGAGACTGCAGTGCTCATGTTAAAACAGGTTCTTGCATAGCCCTAAACCCAATATCCCCCAGAAAACAGCACTTTCCAAATCTGCTGTTTGCTGTGACTACTAAGCGAGGTGTTGAGTCGGGAGAGAGGTGAGGCTGTCCCACAGTCGCCCGAGTCACACGTGGCTGCTGAGCCCACAGGAGCTCAGAACATTGAAAACATGCCCCTCCGGCAGCACCTCCCCACGACGTGCTCTTGACACTCTCCTGGGATGGGTCCTGGTCCCCACGGGACGCTCGGCTCAGCCATAGGATNATGCTCTTAACACTCTCCCGGGATGGGTCCTGGTCCCCACGGGACGCTTGGCTCAGCCATAGGACGAGCCCTGGTTTCTGCCATCGGTGAGTGATGCAGCCCACACGCTTAGTCTGCTCACGACAACCAGGCTGCAGCATTTAGTTGATGTGCCAAAATGATTCTCTATATTACATTGCGTTGGCTTAATTCTGCCTTTGGGTAAAGTGTTATTTCACATACTGTTGACTCCAGTAAAATCTGAAACGCATACCTGAAGACTGCAATTAGCCCCATTTGTTTAATGGAGAACTTTAGGGTAGGATTTTGAGAGTGAAAAAATGTTGCTCTCTGCCAATTACTTTTAGAGCCAGATGTTTGGTCAAAATGTAGTTGAAGTCCCACTAATGGGGAAATCAAGTCCTGGGAAACAGGCTGTGTCTATAGAATTACATCTGTATAAAATACTTTATGGTCCCTTCATCATTTATGGCTTTCTGGATGGCAACTGCTGAAGGGGTGGTGGAAGAGGGAATGGGAGCAGGGAGGGAGACCAGTCCTATCTCATTCCACACTTCAGAGAAAACAGATCCAATATCCACTGCTTTGCCAAATAGCCAGTTTAATTTTCATAGACCGTAGGCTTGCACCAGATGTGAATATTGGCTGTGGGCCAGCTTTAAGAGTGAAACACAGATACCGCTCCCTTTTTCGGTGTCTTTTCATCAAAGCACACGGGCTTCAACCTTTTAAAAAAGGCATTTATTAATGCACATGAATTCTTGCAGAGAACGGCACTGCCGTCAACCTTGGCCACCTGCTTGAGTCAGGACATACGCTCAACGCAATAGGTGCCCCCGATGCCCAGACAACATGCTGCAGCCATTTACCATATGTCATTGGCCATAGGCCTCATAGGGATCAATTTCTGTGTCTTGAAGAAGGAGGATCTCTGCAGTGTTTTGCAGGTCAAAGGCAGCAATCCCAGTCCTTTGCCATATGGGCGAAGTGTAGGTCACCAAATCAGATGGCACTGTAAATCAGCAGGTGGCGCCTGGACTCAGAGACTCCCTTGGAATTGTCCAGGCTTTGAAAAATAAAACAATAAAAGGTGTGTTCTTAACTCAGTTGCCTTGGGGGCATTAGCAAATTCCCATTTCAAAAAGCGCTGAAAGCAAGATGAGGTACCTGGGATGGCAGCTCAAAACGAATCCCGCCTGAGCTCAAGCGGTTAACTTCTGTGAGTTCCCAGGTTCCTTTGTCCCTGGTGTTACTTTAATGACAGCAAGCTCACGGCAGTTAAGAATGCGCTTTTTTTGTAGTACAGACATCTCCTAAGTTATGATTCATGTCATTCTGCTGCATAGGCTTATTGAAATTCCTCAACGTGTCACTCACCCTCAAGGCTTCATCACATTATGTGAGTATGACTGTAAAACTCTGCTGAAACAGAATTAATTTGGGACTTGCATTTATTGTCATTTTTACGCAGCTGAACTTTGTTCTGATAGGAGAACTCATCGTATCATTTGATACGGAGCGACTAGCGTAATGGGTTTGATTTACAAAAGTGTTGTTTCAGTATTTGCCTTGATTTTGACTTCCCAGACTGTCCTGCTGGCACATTTTGCCGTTATCATTTTGTTTGTCAGATAGTGATTTGAAAATGTGCCTGGTTCTATAGAAGGTCTCAGCAGCACCTTTCTCACGTACTTTCTCTCCATTTTGTGACCCAGGGCTTGCTGTTGGTCTGGATCCACAAGGCTATGGGAACCCTGATTTCTGCTGGTTGTCTGTTTATGACACCCTTATCTGGAGTTTTGCTGGGCCCATCATAATTGTTGTAGTTGTAAGTACAATGAAGTTGGCGTCCTGAGCTGTCTCTTCCTTACTGCTACCTTTTTTTTTTTATATTTGTCAACAAATAAGACATAATGTGAAGTGACTGTATTCTTTACATTTGAAGCTGATGTATTCGAGCTTGCTTTTTTTCCTTAGAAAGATAAGACATGAGCTAAGCTTCTGGAAGACAGAGGGCTGCTTGCCACTATGAAGATTCCTTATGGAACAACGGCTGTACAGACAGAAACCTATTTATTTTTTCGCGTCTGCTTTGCTTCATGTTTGAAGAGTTGGTCGGTGGGCTTTGTTTTATAAACAAATCAACAAATTGAGCCATAACAAGTCTCTTCATCCAGAAGTCCTAAAGGAATATTAAGTAATTCCAATTTCAGGAGTTTTCAAGAATTGGCTGGTGTTTAACTTCTCCTTTAAAACATCCCTCAGTAAGAGAGCACCATAAGATACGTATTCATGGTGTGACTGTGTCTTAAATATGAAGTCTGGTCTCCTCATCTCAAAAAGTGTGAAGTAGACTTGAAAGTGATGTAGACAGGGGTCACGAGTCGTCAGAGACATGGGACAGCGGCTGCAGGAGGAGCAACTAAGTGGACTAGGAGCCTTCAGCCTAGAGAAGAGAAAGCTGCAGAGAAGGGGATAGGGAGGAACTTGTAATAGCATGGTGGCCTGGAGAATACGACTGTGGAGCCAAGCGTTCAGTGTCTTTTTCAACACCATTAGTAGCAGGAAGTGGCAGATTCAGAACAAACAGGAAGAGCTGCATCGGCGCTCCACAGGGAGTTAAGTTAGAAACTCACAGAAACAAGACAATGGAAGTGGTAAAGCTCTGCGTGGTTTCAGAAACTAACTGGACAAATTCCCAGCATCCATATTCACAATGAATGATTAGGTACAAAGGCACCACCCCACCCAGTACATCCCAGCTCTGGAAATCAGTGGAGGCTGGAGGAGTATTCAGAGGAATTATCGCCGTATGCTTACTCTGTTACTGTATTCTGCTTTGGCCCAGCTGAAACAAGATGCTGGGCTGAGTGGACTCTGGTCTGGACAAGGACAGCCATTCTTGAGTTTTTGTGTTTCACTCAAGCCTCTTTGCATAGAACCGTCTTACTGGGTTTCATCCAGATCAAGTCCCAGGATATTCTTGATTATGTTGGCTTGGAACGAGATGAATCTTGGAACTTTGAGATGTGTAAATTGAAGGGAAAAATATTCTTGGCACCACAAACCATTTTAGGATAAAAATTGCATTGTCATTGAAAACTGAGCCCTAACAACTTTATAAAAGGAGTCCATGCTGTTATTTCAATTTCCTTTTCAGATAAACACTGTCATCTTTATATTGGCAATGAAAGCATCGTGCAGACGAAGGCAACGTTCATTTGAAAAAAATGGAGTCGTGTAAGTTTTAAGTTCAAAAACCTGTAGAAAAAGTTCTGACCAGGAGTAATAAAGGGACGGAATCGCCTAAAAGCAAGTGTTGGGGTGGGAAATAAGTAAGATATTTGGAGGAGACAGTCAGCATTGGTAGAGGCAATTGGAGCTGCTTCACCAGCACCTACTCCTGGGGTTCCCTTGGAGGCTCTATAAAACCTCCACCACGGTGCTCTGCACTACCACTGAGTGTAGGCAGGAGAAGGGAGGGGAGGGGGAAAGGTCTGGTCTCCAGATGGTATCATTACAGTCCCTCCAGATCTTTCATCACACTCCCTACGACACTGTCACTTCACCTCCACCCGTGGCATGCCGTGGTAGACATAGTTCTGGGTCTACCCGTGCTTGCCCATGGCTCAGAAAGGTCTCTCCTCACGAATGCTTGGGTGGCCAGCCGTGTCATGGCAGACACCTGTTGAGGTTCCCATGCTAAGGGCCAGCCTCCCCCTATCCCGCTCCCCGTGGGACGAGCAGAAAGCCTCACAAGCTGCAACCTGCCGCCTTCCCAAGCTGCTGTGGTGGCCTGTTCCCATTAACGTCTGTTTTGCCCAAAGCTCAGAATTTACCTGTGAACTGAAATGTGATTAGCTAGTGGCAAGACAGCCCCTTTGTGTTTTTTGTTTTTAATAGGTAGTTGTATGAGATTTCAGAAGGCTTCTAGCTATTTATTCAGCCCTAGCTGTTGGGTAATTTTTTTCCGTTTCTTTTTTAAATCTCCCTAAACAAATGGAGTATAATTGCTACTTAATGGCAGTTATTTTACTCATAATACAAAACTTTTACCATTAGAATTGTGACCATCTTTTGAAAGCATCTGTGGAAATAAGTTTTTAAGCAAACAAATACTCCCCTGAGGGCCCTCAATCCAAAACTTTGGGCTGTGATGTTGAGAAGGAATGTGAGAGTGAACTCAACAAACAGAAGTGAGACGGACGTGGTCATTTACCGCCCAGATCTCTTCCACAGAGTCAACAAGGCTGAACAAGGCTTGGCAAACAGCCTGGTTTGTTTGAAGAAAACCTTGGAAACGAACTTGAAAAGAAAACACCTTTTTTTGACCTGAATATGCTAAGTCACTGAGTATTGCAATGAGAGAGTTGGGGACTGGGAGCTGGTGAACACTGCCTTAATTTTCCCAAAGGTCCTTCCCAGCTGGCGAATTGTTGGGCACGTGGCCGTGGCCACACGGACAAGTTGGGCTATTATCTTGTATCCTGTTGCGCTGCAAATGCCCGTCTGTGTTTGCTTTACAGCTCTGTGCTGCGAACGGCGTTCCTGCTCTTGCTGCTCATCAGTGCCACATGGCTGCTGGGACTGATGGCGGTGAACAGCGATGTCATGACGTTTCACTATCTCTTCGCCATTTTCAGCTGCCTGCAGGTAAGTTGGATGGCATCTTGTCTGTGGCAGACCTTGGTGACCGCACTGCTGCACCCAGACCTCCAAAAACCTGCTAAGCATGAGCTGACTTAAGAACAGAGATATCAAGTACAATTTTTGCTCTCTTTTCTCGAAGAGATGGTTCTTTTCACCAAGACCATAACTTTGAGTAATTGCATCTCTCACTTGAAGTTATTCTAAAGATAAGTGCTCTACTATTGTAACGCGTGACAGATAAATAACAGAAGGCAATTATACTTCTGTCTTTCTAGAGACAAAAATCTTTGTTACTGTCTTCTGCCTGCTCATTGTTAACAGTTGTTCTGTTGCTATGGCAAATAAGAGACTGTTTTATTTCACCCAGAGTGGATGGCTCCAACTTCAAGGCTTTCACAAATTAAGTTGCTGTTTAAGGAAATGAGCCAAATGATGATTTTCAAATACAGCTCTTTGCATTAGGGATTTACTGGGTTGCCTGTCCTAGTGTGCACACTTGTTGATTAAAGATGCAGAACATAGTTAGGAGACCTGGCACAGAAGTAGTCATGAAGCTCCATGTTGGTCACAACTTGAATGTGAGCAAGGATCGCAGTAGCTGTCATGGCAAGTGCCTGCAGTATTAAAACAGCTACTGCTAGGAGGCCACTCTTGTCAGCTGCAGCACAACAGCCACAAATTGCAACCAAAGAGAAAAAGAAGTCTGGTGGGTCTCCTCCAGAGATGACTGTCCATGCCCTGGAAGCACACCAGGTAGGCCAGCCTGGAGCAAGGTTATTTTGCCACTGCAGCTGGTGTGCTCTGAAGTAAATAGACGTACTCAGGCTTCCACAAGCTTTAAATAAAATAAAATTAAATATGAACCTGATGAGAGGGAGGAAAGTCGGCAGCTGGAATTCTCCAGACTTGCCCAGAGAGGCACGGTGGTATGTGACGTTTCACGTCATTGCCTTCTTTGAACTTGTATTTTTAAAGAGACATTTATGTGAATTTTATTAATGAATAATCCCAAAGTGCTAATGCCAGCTAAGACCATGTTTGATTGAACGTTTAGAAAGTGAGCTTGAAGTTTAAAGTTTCTCTTAAATCAATTGCTTTGGCTGAAATTGTGGAAGGCAGGCATCTTGTGGTGTTGGTACAGCTGCAACTTCATGAGTGATTTGCTTCTGTATGCTGTGTCTCCAACCAAAATTGAGAACAATTTGGCAGCTGCATGAATTCCCTCAGAGCAAATATATCTGAAGGCATACACGTGAGTGTCCCCTGCCCCCAGCGAAAGCTGTTAGTGTGTATTCCTGGCAGCCAACAACTGCCCAGCCCTGAGGATTTCAGTGATTTTCCCATCAGGAGGTGTTACTGAACTGAGGAACACATGGGGCAAAAGTTGGGACCTCTCTGTCCTCAGTGTTTCTCCATATTTCACAAGGCTTTCTAAAGTTCTCTAAGCACCAGTATTAAGGACATCTACCACAGAAGTTCCCCATTTCCAGAGGTTTTCACTAAAGGCTGTGATATTTTTTATGTGCTGCTGTTGATTTTGTCTCATCATCAGTGTAAAAGCTCTGAAATCTAAGTGCAAGTACAACCCTGAAACACCCTACAGTGTCTTCCAGTGGGAGATTGAGGTCCGCATTAGATATTTTTTAGAAGAACATTTTGTCCCAAATAATGAGGGAGGGTGACACCTACCACAAGCACTGCTCTGTAAATCCTGGAGGAACATGTCATTCGGTATATTTTCCCAGGCACATTTGAACATGGAAGCAAATTCTGAAGAAGTCCTAGGAGATCAATCAATGCCATTTCAGTCAAAGACAGAAAATAGTTATTGCTACTGGAATAATGGACTATGAACTAGAATTCGGGGGTTATTCCAAAAAGGCTGTTCTCTAGTATGTGTTTGTATTTGCAGTTTGGTAGTGATAAAGCATTTAGATTTATTCTTCCTCTCTCTAAAATGATCCAGGGGCTGTTCATTTTCTTCTTCCACTGCATATTTAACAAAGAAGTCAGGAAGCACTTGAAGAACACTTTAACTGGAAAGAAACCTCTCCCAGATGATTCCACTGCAACAAGAGCTACATTACTAACTGTAAGGAAAAAACACAGGGAAAAAACATCCTCTTGCTGGTGGAAGTTACCTAAATACACTTATTGGCTTGTCCATAGTTAAGTGAATTGTCTCATTGATTTCAGTGACTTGTACAAAGATTGCTGGTGGCCTCTCAAAAATTTTGATTGCTGTTTTAATTAAAACTTTTGAATAAACAATTTTTTTCTTCGACATCAAAAACCACTTGGTTCCTTCAGGATTTTTAATGCATTTGTGGGTAATGTGGGGCTTTGGTAGGATCATTCACTATTGCTTTGTGTCTTTTTCCTTCAGCGATCTCTGAACTGTAACAACACATATATAGAAGAGCCAAATATGTATCGCACAACTATTGGGGAATCGACTGTCTCCCTAGAAAGCACCGTCAGGTCAGCCAAGAGCCACAATAGCTACCTTGCTTATATTCTCAGGTAATCAGGTGGCAGGTGCATGGCTTCCAGGTGCTTGCCTTTCCCTTTTCACTGTTCTTGTGGAAAACAGAAATGTTTTGGTCCAAATGCTGCTTGGTTTGTGTCTTAACAGTTCTGTTTTATGTGACTGTCATTTTCTTCCATGCATTTTCTTTTGCATGCGTCTTTGGTGAGGAGTTCCAACAGTGCAGTGGTTAACGTAATTGTTAGGTTAATTATATGGGCCGTGCTGCTTGCTTGTTAAAATTCAGTCGTGTCTCAAGGAGTGGGATTTAGCTTATTAACTTAAGGCTTTTTCAGAATGTGATTCATGTGGCCAAAGGCAGACAGCTACATTAGGATAACCTGTGTCTTGCTGTAAAAGTGACCACATGGACAATCAAGCACTGGCTGGCTAGCATCCACTGCAGCTGTCTGCGTTTGACCAGAAGATTCTCATCTGCACATCTGCCTTGTTAAGAACAGTAAAGTGACCAAGAAAGTTGTCCCCTGTTTTTGTTCTCTAAGGGATGAGGCTGCTCATAAGATCAGTGGATCCTCAAGTCAAGTACGGGCTGGTCAGACTGAAGCAGATTCCTCCATTTTTCATAGGAATCCATCAAAATCCAACGGTAAGAAGTATTTCTAAATTATTTGACCCAGTTGTGCACCTTTTCCTTCTCTGCACCTTTTTCAAAGGCTTCTAGAATAGGAAGAATAGTTAGTCTGCCTTGGTGTGTCTGATTCTCGTTATGCTCTTGGCATAATGAGCTATGCGATGGCTGCTTTACTAGGGAATCTTGAAATGGAAATATCATGTATCTGCTTCTTGTCATGGTTCAGTTTTAGTCTGACAGCTGTCACAGCTGTTGACGGTTTCTGGCGTCCCCTTTCTTTCTCACAAATTATGTGCTGTTGCTTTTGATTTTTAATTGGAGATCTTTTAACATTTGAGACCTTGAGGCAATACCCTCTTTTACTGCTAGATGTTTTGTACAAGAAAATGAGAAGTGTCTCTTGCCTGACTTCCTGTCATTTGGTGTCTTGATGCTAAATTTTGTTGCCTTGTAGCAGTTTTTAAGAGTGCATTTGCAGATTCTTGATATTTCTGGGTACCTTGGTTTGCCTGTCTGTTGTGTTGATTGAGATCCTGTGGAGTTACCGTTCTGCATATTGGAGAGGGTAAGAAGTGTCCCCGTTCTGTTCTGCACCTCCCATGCACATAAAAGGTCCTGCCTCCTAGCCGAGCCAAGCAGTTGTACTTCCCATAATTACTCAGATGGATGTCGCAGCCCTTGTGAATTAATCCTATGTACACTTACGGATAAAAGAGCTCATCCCTGGCATGGCCTAAACCAGACACCTGCCTTTCCTTTCTCCTTGTGCATTTGTCAGATAGATTTGTTCAGCTCCTGTCCACGCTCTTATCACTGTGTTTCCTCTTTCTGCATTTGTAGAGCACGATTCAGACTCCGACAGTGAGCTGTCCCTCGATGAGCACAGCAGCTCTTACGCCTCCTCCCATTCATCAGACAGTGAGGAAGATGGGCTCGAGCCGGAGAAAAAGTGGAACACGTCTACTTCCAAAAATAATGAACGTGGCCCACTCCACAGCACACCCAAAGGTACTCCCAGTGCAGGGGGAAAGCAATGGCTTATTCCCTTCTTTAAAATAGCTTCAGAGTAGATGGGACAATTTTGCCAGACTAGTCATACAATTGAGACAGCATTCCTACCACTGTGCCTTGATTTTTCTTCCTCCTAAGAAGGAGGAAGGAGTTCACAGGCATGACTGAATGCAAGTAAAAGGATGCTTGAGCAAATCTGCGGCTTACGGTGCTCAGGCAGGCAGCAGTCAGTGGGTTTGCACACAGATGCTGCACAGCCAGGAAAGTCTCATAGGAAAGAGGAGGAAGGAGCTGGTTAATTTGAGGGCGGGGGGAAGAAGTACCTGCCCTTGCTCATGCAATACAGGCATATGGATTTAGTGGGGTTGGGGACGCCATGGACCTAAAGAGTGGAAGATCACTGGCCATTGATATCACTACTGTGTGGCAGAGTGCAGGCATTTCTAGGCGCAGTTTATCTTCTTCTAAAGATAAGTCAGCTTAGAGTGACAAATATCCAGGCTGTGTGCTGGTGCTCTGCACAGACACAGCACGAGATCCTTAGTCTGTCAATCTGTCACCCCTCAGAAGGCAGCATCCCCGGGGAGCTGGTGGGATTGCTGGCCCTGGAGAGCTGAGAGAGCAGATTTGACTCACACCTCTGAGTAATGGAGCCAACGACCTTGCTCTGCGAAGGGTTTGGACACCCTGCCAGGCATGTTTTGTGGGTGTTGCTGCAGCCTGAGGGCAGTGCAGTGCGGCAAGGATCATCTGAAGCATTGATCTGGTTTGACACACAACTCCTCCCCGGCCACAGGGAACAGGACTAGCTGGGCAGCGGTTGAGAAAACCTATCAAAAGTGGTTTTCGAGCTAGTGTTTTTTTACATTGCAGTTGATACCTTTCCCAATCATGTGAAACCCTATTGGCCCACAGAGTGTGTAACAGCCAGCGATGGCGAGGACCCCAGTGTGAAACAGAAACTCAAAGTCGAGACCAAGGTCAACGTGGAGCTTCACAGGGAAAACCAGGTGAACCACAGCAATGAAGCACCCCAAGACAAGGAGAATGAAGGGCAGCAGAAGGAGAACAGACCACTGTCCCACCAGAATAACCAGCAGACGGAGCAGAGGAAAGGTAGCACAGCCAGCCCAGTCTCACATCTAGACTGGGAGACTGGGGGAAGGTGGTTAATGAGCATTAATTAGTTCATATAGTAGCTCTATCAGGGAAGAGCACTTTCCAAATGGTTCCAACCTGCGTAACCAGTTATGCCGTGGGAAGCTGAAGGTAGTTGCTGAAGTCTAATATTTTGGTTTTGAAATAAAGTGACAAACTAGAAATCTGATTAAGAAATACAAAATGTCACTTCTTGGATGCGTTCAGCTTGATAAATGAAATTACTGATACGTTTCAAGATTCTCATTATTCCCTCTTGTCTGTAACAGGCATCTTAAAAAATAAAGTCACCTACCCTCCTCCACTGATGGATAAGAATATGAAGAATCGACTGCGGGAAAAGCTGTCAGATTACAATCAGACCACGATCTCATCCAGGACTACTTCTCTGGGGACAAATGATGGGGTCCGCTCTCCCTCGGACTCAGGGGTGACAGTAAAAAATGCTCGGAGGGAGCAGTCTCGAGACCAGCTCAACGGCATGGCAATGAACGTCCATGTGGGAACAGGGCATGCTGACACCTCAGACTCGGAGTAAGTGCCGCATCAGGATGCCCTGGCAGACTTACCGTGGCTCTGGCCTCTTCTTCTGCTTTCCAGCACCAGACTCCCACTGAGCAAAGATTTCACTTGGTGACTGGATCAGAGTCCTTCACCAGTGACTGCCCTGAGTTCTTGTCCATACCATGTCCGCAAGCCACAGTGTTCCATTGATGAGAAGGCCAAAAACAAGTATCATGAGCAAGGTGCCACGACAGATACCTGTCACTGGTCACCCTGGCATTCTCTGAATTGGCAAGCTGATGTGTTACTGGCACGCTGGGGGCTAGAGCAACCTAGCTATGCCTCATCCCCTTGCTGTGGGACTTGCTGCGCTTGGCATGGTGACCCCTGGTCACAAAGAACCAGGCTCCCACATCCACATGAATTATCTATCTGCTCACAGCCTGGTGAGCTGCCAAGGTCATCACGTTCCCCAGCCCATCACATGGGCTTCTTCCGCTCCCTCGCACTGCCTGGCATCCAGAACAGCTCAGCAATGCCCACCCATGGCCTCAAGAACCATGCGTGCCCTCAGGGGTGCTCTGCTCAGGGCTACTGCTCCTGCTTCTCTACCCCCAACCCCTCACCTTCACCTGCCTTGGACCGTGAAAACAGATAGGGACCTGTCATTAATGGGGTACAGTTAATTATAATGTAGCCAGTACCAGGCACCCAAGGAAGAGGGTAAGTGCAGGGCAGACATGGAGCAGCACTGCTTGATGCATGTCCACTAAGATCAGCAAGAGCTGTTGTGGGTGTCTGGCAGCCAGCATGGAGGAGGGTGGTTGGGGGCAAGACCCCAATGAAGAGGACCCCTGAGGAAGCCCAGTGTTCACGGGGGGAAAGGCGCTGGGCTGGGGGGAGCATGGGTGCATGTCCAGGTGGGCAGAGGGAAACTATTGCTGGGGCAGGAGATCCAAAGACTGCAGAGAAGGCGCCATGTCAAGCTAGTGTCACCCTAAATTACCAGGTGCGCAATTCCTACCTGCTGCGTGGCAGTCGGTGCACGTATTTGCCATTGTAAGCTAAATCAAACATTAACAAAAGGCCAAGCAAGCTTTCAGCCAAAGGGTGTTCTCAGAAACCTCGTTACTCATCATAATTCTCTCATTTAAAATGAAGACAAGAGCCATATGTAAAGTTTGCGCGAACATTTTACACACATAGTCTTCCTTGTATTAACACAAATAATAGTCTCATTCTTTCTCCAAACCAAGAGAAAATTTCTCACCCAGCTTTAGCTCTGACATTGTCCCACCATGCTTTAGACATTTTTGTTGTCTGGGTGCACAGACCATTCCCAGCTCATTGTAAAAGTACATCTTTGGGTTGCTGGGCACTGGCTGTTGAAATACATCCTGGTTAGCCAGGAGACAGAGATGTCTTTAACAAGCAATAACTACATGCTGCTACCAGGTAATAAATTCATCACTGGAGAGTAGCTAGCCAAATTGTACTAAGCAAGTGTTTTATCTCCCCACCTTTTGCATACTGTAAAACTCTGCTTGACAGCAGAATGCATGCATCTGTCTGAAATACCAGGTTTCTCACAGCTTGTAAGATTTCTCTGTGAACCTCACATCTTCACGTAAGCGTTAGCCAAATACAAGCCCTCCGTAGAGCTTCCTCTCAAGAGTGCACCTCTTGTGTACTACCTGGAATTGTTTCTCCCAGCTGGTCTTCCCCTCCAGGGGACGCATTGCAAGCGTTGAATTGGCAAAGCATAGTAACTTCACGGAGCATGAGCCCTTACTAAAAAGCATTAGGTGGTTTCAGGTGGAGTGGTTTGCCTGTGCCTGTTTAACCCTAAGCCTGTGTGGTTACTTCTTCTCACTAACAGAGGCAGTAATGAAACTTCAATTTGAACCATCAGGAAACTGCGATCGCTGCTGCGTGGTTCTGGACTCCTCGCCGCGGGGTCGCCGGCTGCCGTCTTCGGACTTCATTGGAGTGGCCACTAGTGAGGACGTGGTGGGCATTGATTCCCACATGGTTTCAGGTTGTGGCTCACTCCTGACTGCTCACGGCAGAGACACAGTGCCCGGATGCACCTGCGATAAGGCTGCAGAGCGGTACGCTCCGCGTAGCATGAACCCATGCCAAAACGCATGGAAATGGCCACAGGGATGCACTGTGAGGGACGGATACCTGCTTGCAGCACAGACAGTGCTGCAGGGGTTACTTATTATGGGGAGAACCAAGGAAAACCACAGAGCTATTATCACAGTGGACCTACAGTAAGTCAATCCATCAGCCTTAAGACAAGCACCAGAAGACGTCTCTTGCGGAGTTTTGTCTGGCCACAGTGCGAACCCTTCGGCTTGCTGGGCTTTAGGGAGGAATATCCCAACAAGTGTCCTTTTGTTCCTATGCCAGCATCTCTACCCAACCCACTATGGACGTGTCGTCTTAAGAAAAAAAAAAAATCCTTTATATATATATAAAAAGTGTAGATACTTTTATATATTTTGTATGGTGTTGCTAAAGAAAAAGTTCCTCTGTATATTTTACATTTATACTGATCTTCTTAATTTGATAATGGGAAATCAATTAAAAGAGGTTTTGATATTTTTTATATGAACATTGCACAATTTTACTTGAATTTGGCATTTGATAAAGTAACTGAGGTTTGCATGGAAGCCACCTTAAGATGCAATTCAGTTTTCAAGGTAATACAGTAAAGATTACATCAAAATCCATGACTATAATTCATAAGTTTTGTTGACATATTTTGGAACACTTTAAGGACACAGTGTGCTTTCTTTTGTAACCTCTTCTAAAACCCACACAAAATGTATTGTTTTTTCATTTCTTGGTGTTTTGACCTCTTCTCTCAAGCACATCATTGAAATGTTCAGCAGCTGAACTTCAGGACTAATAATAAGTCATATCTTGGTCTAAGATTTCAACACAGTCCTTGTCTGGAAGAAGTAAAATCAATATTTCCCTGACCAAGAACGAGAAAACAAGAGGTGTCATTGTATAATAGGTTTTGACTTTGGTCTGGCTCTGCGACAAACCAGTGCTGTGCATGTCCCAAGAAGAGGACCGTCCTCCCATGGGGCGAGTTCTGCCTCAGGCTCAGTGTTTTATTTTGCTGTTAATTTCATTCCAACTGGAGTCAGCACTTTGCTAATCTAAGCAGAAATACGAGTCTTTAAGGATGTCCAGGTTTCACTGCCCAGCTCTTTGACAAAGCCCTGGCCTTCTTGGTGTTTCAAAAAGCACATGGAAGGCTTAAGGTTTCATGTTCCCCAAAAAATATGCTGGTTTCACAAGTACAGGAAAGTTAAGCATGGCCTGTCCGCTGTCTTCACCTTCCTGCAGTGTTTACAAGAAAAGGAAGAGTAAGACGTGAAAAAGTTTGCATCCAACAGCGCGGGGCAGAGCTCTGCGGGCAGCTCCCCGTGGTGGGGACACGCGACTCAAAGGGCAGCAATGGTGTGGCCATGACCTGCTCTCTGACGCCAAGGCTTTCGGGAGCGCCTCACTCGCCGTAGCAGCCCTTTTGGGAAAATACGGGCTTTCGTTTGTCTAATGGTGTCTGTGAAAGGGAAAAACAGAAAATCAGGCTAAATAAAATGCAGGGGTTGAGGAAAAAATGAAATAATATATACTCTAATCTTGGTTTCATTATCTTCCTATGCATTTTCAAATGTATCAAGGAGGCCTTTGGAAGGGGAGAGGGAGGAAGGATGCTGTTCCTTTAAAAATTACGCAACGTACTGTCTGACATTTTCTGACTGAAAAAAGTTTTGAATGTTTTAAGGGTCTGGCACTTGGCTATGTGCTGAGGCATTGTCTATTACCCACGCTAGTTGTTTTTACATCTGTGTATGTATATTTTGTCCCAGTGAGATGTAGGTAGTTTTTATTTTGATCAGAATTGTTGCAGTAAATGAGGGTCAGTTGTATTAATGACAAAAAATTAAAACCTATTTTTATGACTTTTTAAAAGCTTTATGGCGGATTAGACACTGGAGGTTTTTTTTTTTAACAAACGTATATTTATTAATGTGCAGAACACTGGAATTGCGGCACAGATGAAAGGAGAATTTACAATAAATTAAGAATTTTTTTTTGAACTTGTATTCTTCCTCTGGTGGTTTATTTGAAGTGCAGTACAGATGCTGAGGCTCCAAATGGCATTTCCCAGGGTTTAGAAAATAGGAGGGGAGGGCATACACGTACCCATCGCTCTCGCCGAGGAAGCAGAGGCCGTAAAGCATCAGCCGCCAGTGCTGCTCCCTGCGGGATGCTTCCAGCCCTGCGTGGTGTCTCGGGGGCTTTGCTCCGGGTGGATGCACACACACACCCCCACCCCGCTTTCTGCCCCATGCTCTTTGCTGGCACAGGGTACCACCGCGTGCATTGCCCTTTGGCCCAAACCCACGGCATCTCTTACAGCTGAGAAGAAGTCCGTGAAAGAAAATCAACCTCTGCTAACCCGGACCGAAGCGTACCACCAGGAAAGCACTGTGTTTAGAAAACAAGGTTGGAGAGGAGCTAGAGGGGGTGAGGCAGCCCATGAAAGGCTGCGATGAGAAGGACAATTTTGGATTTTCTTGGCTGCATTCTTGGCTGTCTCAAGCCAACTGACGCCAAGCCACGGTCTTACTTACTTTGTGCTTTTCAGGCTGTGGTGCAAGTCTTCGTTCATGCGTCTCACAAGGCACAGCAGTGACATGCACGTGTCTGCCAGCTTTCTGAAAATAAAAGTATTTCTCAGTATCATCTGGCCAGCTTTTCCATAAATGTTTCTAAACATGAGGCAATAAACTGGGAGGGTGTGAGGTCAGGGGGAGAGAGCCTGGTTACTGTCATGATTTAGGGGCAAAATCAAAAGTGGGACCTTCCATTTGCAGACAGCTCTGCCAGAATTTGCCGTTAAACAAACCCGAGCAATTAGCCCAAAGGGAAACTGGTCTTAAATTTTATTGTACAAGTTCATTTTTTGGTAGAACACTAATACTTGAGTTTGTTCTCTAGTTCTCTTTACGGTGGAAAAGCATAAATAAGCCTCAGGCTTTCACACGAGCAGGATGGTTAGGGACAGACCGGCCCGTGATCCTGTCTCCGGTAATGACCAGCAGCAGATGTTTGGGACAAGAGGATTATCAGCCACACGTCACATGGTGAGGTGGCCCCGGCAGGGTCCACAGCCCCCAGCACGCTGCGGCTTGGGGCTCCCCAGTGGAGGGGTTGTGCTTGTCTCCAGCAGCCCGTTTTTTCCTCCAATAACGTGGAGGGCCTGCGTAAACTTCTGATTGCCTGATTCGGTCACAAGCATCAAGAAAATGCTCCTCCTCATCTTCCGCTTCATTCGTGTCCCCTGTGGTGGACACTTCTGCTGCCTGCACTACAAGAGGCAGTGAGCAGTCATTTCTCAGTCACCTCCTCCAGGTAGAAGAGGAAGACAGGCTCCATCCTAGAGCACTTGTGTTGGCTCTTTCCACCTGAACAGCTCCGATCTCTGTAATTGTTCCTTGTGCACAAACACAACTGGACCTTTCAAGCTTCGTTCTTGCCCCTCTTCAACCCCTTACCAGGTCTAATGTAGCCTTTCTGGAGGTGACAGAGAGGAGACGGTGCAGCCACAAAACGCAAGCTGTAGGCCTGCCAACAACCAAAACCAGAGAAATAATAATTTAAAAAAATATCTTCCTGTCCTAATCTTTAGAATGACATTTGGTCTAAGCAAACCTTAAGGAAAAAAGCTCCAGAAGAGATGGACCGGTAGCAGCATCATGTCACAATAAGGCTGCGGTAACCTAAGTGATCACATAGCCCAGGCCCTCCAACAACCCAAGATCAAATACACTTGGGGACTTGGCTAACATGCTCTTAACCTAAATGATGATTCCAGTACATCTGCCAGTAGCCTGCAATAGCCCTTCCTAGCATGACGAGTTAGTTTGTCCGTATCCTTCTGTCAACATCGCAGGCACAGCTTGCTCAGCTGCAGAGGATGCTCCTGCCAAGCCTGGAGGGAGGGGTGCAGAAAGGAGATCCCCGGCAGCCCTGGTGAGTTCTCATCATCCACCATCACCTGCAGCGCCAGGGACAGTCTGGGATGCATCACAGCCTCTTCTGCAGAGCTTCTGCCTTGCCTTTATGCTCCTGTTTGCATATATGCAACTCACTTTTCCTCCCTGTAAGGAGCAATTTGCACTGGATTCATTTTCTGGTTTAGTCTCATGATTTTTTGGTATGTTCTCCAATTTCTCATACTCGTTTTGGATTTTAATCCTGTCTGTGAGGATGCCTGGAGCCCTTTGGCAGCACCTGCAGCCTTTACAAGCTGCCTTTTATTCCATCATTCAAACCATGACTGAAAACATCAAGTAAAACTAAGTCTGGGCGGGCTTTTGGAAAACTTCCCTTCTTGCCAAGCAAGTTTTGCATCTACTTCATATCGATTAACGCCAGCCCGCATTGACTGTGTTTTGCATATAAAAATATAGCGGGGGACAGTATTGAAAGCTTTACTGAAGACATGTCCCATCTGCTGCTGCTCCTTTATCCACCATGCCAGGCACCAAATTAAAGAAGAAAATTAGATTAGTCTGACGCGTGTGTTGCAAAGAGACTGTGTTAACCCATTACTGTGTTCTAAATGCTTAAAAGTACCTGCAAGGGCCCTCAGGATCCCCCTGGGGCTCTGTACTGGGCTGGTGCCACCCTGTGCTCTCCCCTCCTCTCTTGGCCACCCCTCCACTCCAAGACCACTGTGCATAGGGTATCTGCTCCTTCAAACTCAAGTATTACATACTCTGAGCGTACTGCCCTTATTTGAAGCGGGGAACGGGGCACTGACAGATGTGTCTCTGAACCGGTGCTTCTTGAAGGCAGCCGAGGCCGGTGCGAGACCCCAGGCTGTGCGCTGGGTCAGGAGACACCGCAGAGGTGGAGCGGGGCCGCGCCGCCCTGCATGGAGAGGACTGCGCTGAGGTTGAGAGGTGGCCTGTCTCTCTCATAGCTACTGTGTGTCCCAGGGCCATGTTCGGCCCAAACACGGGACTGCCCCCTGCCCAGCACGGCGTAAGGCTTCTGGAGCCCATCCTGACCTTCGCAAAGCCATCATTTTACATCAGATCCACTCGTGAAATAGAAACGAAGTCAAAGCCCCAGCTTTCCAGGTGCTGCCGCTTTCTTTCATTAAAATAGTTGCAGTGCATTCAGTTAAATGGTTTCCAGTATTAGTTTCTTATGGGTTGGGTATTTTTCCCCTTGCAAATATAAAAGCTTGCAAAAACGCCGACCCCTTGGGCTAACATGCAGGAAAACCTCTTGCTTTTGGTCATTTGATGGCAGCTCTTTGGAAGTTCATCCTGAATGATCTTGTTCGCATGTTAAGCCTACATCCCACTTTCCAAGTGAAGGGTTAGGTCTGTGTTTTTGTTAGATATTCATATGCTTAAGGAAATACTGAGCATGTGAAGTTCTGTGCATGTATAAACAGGGCAACGGAAGCAGTAGGTCCCTGTGTATGGTGTTTTTAAATGCAGTGAAAGTATTGATAAAGTACAAGTGATTCCAGCACCAGCTCTGCTGGGTGAGAAGCAGAGGAAGGAACAGGTCTCCCCTCAAAACCCTGCGAGCAGATGGTTCCCAGCCGCTCTTCCCTCTGTGTGGGCTAGTGATGGATGTGACTGCTGGGGCAAGGGGAGACCTTAGAAAAGCATCAGCAAGGAGACTCCATGCTGGCACTTGCCCCTGGAGCCGCATGGCTGCCCCAGAGCCCCCCAGTGCCGCACAGCAGGAGTAAAAGGGTGAGAAAAATACAGCGGTGAGCCAAGCTCCACGTGCAGCCCACCGGATCACCCTCAGCCAGGCAAAGCATCGGTGAGAGGTGCAAGTCCCAGCGGGGCTCCCGTGGGGACGGCAATCCCAAGGGAGCCTCCGCAGACCACGGCTCCTGCACCGACCTGCTGGGCGCTGCTAGAAAATCTCTCTGCAGCAGCAGCAGCAAAACTCCCAGCGCTAGCAAGGGCCCACCAAGGCCAACTGGAGGGTTTGCAGCAGAAGGCCGACAGGCGGGTTCTGCAGTGACACAATTGCTCAGAAAGAAAAGAATACCCCACATTTATGGCACATGGCAAGCCACCCATAATAAAATAACCGTGCTGGAGCGAGCACCCTGAAGGAACAAAGACATAAGAGCACTCTTCAATCAAAACAGCTGCATTTCTAGTGCATGCTCATCAGATATAAAAAAAGGAAAAAAAGAACCTCCTGCAGTAATTTCCTTAGTTATAAAAGCAGATCCCACAAGGCCAGCATGTTTTAAGAGGGGAAAGGTTGGTTTTAAAGGAAATAAATATCCCTTTCACCTGAATCCATTCCACGTGGTCTCTCCATGTCAGGAACATCCCGCTGAATCCAGTACAAAACGGCGGCAGCTGCAACTGGGAACCAGTGAAGCGAACAAGTTTCCAGGTGAAGCGGTAAATCAGGCACTGACTCTGAGAAAAATTGGTACATTTTATTACATGTTTCAATTTTCCGGATAAAACGAATGAGGAAGCCGTGGTTAACTCCTTCACTTCCAGCTGTGCAAGGAACAGGTTTCAGGGATGGAAAGGGTCAGGGAAAAGCCCTTCTGGCTTAGGGTCAGGGTCAGGGTCAGGGTCAGGGTCAGGGTTAGGGGTTAGGGTTCGTTGTGCTGGTACAAAATGGTCAAACTAATGGGAGCGAGTGGGCGGTCAGGAGGGACAGAGCTGCCGTGCCAGCAAAGCATGCCTGACACACGGCTCTTCTCCACTGGTTTATCCAAGAGAAAACACATTCCTGGCTGATCTCATCTAGGTTATGCCGAGCAAAAACCAAAAGTAGTTTGTATATTTTCTTTCTCGCTCACTCAAGTGACATGCCAGCTTCCCGAGTGGCCGCCTGCCCCATTCATGGCTTCCCTGCGAGCAACACCGTCGCAACTGGGGTGGCCCCAAAGAGGTTTCTGTCGACACTGGCTCCTCTTGCTGGAGCAGACCGGCAGCAGAGCTCTCCCATTTCTCGCAGAGCATTCGGTTTGCTTCCGTGCGAGATGCAGATACATGCCATGACCCCTTGGGATCTGCTGCAAGCTCCATCCATGTTAAAACTGTCTCTCCAACTGGAGAGGAGCCTGTCCCCCACTGGGCTGGGTTTTCACAGCAGGTGCTCAGTACAGCAGCTTTAGCTACTGGGACAAGTTACGGCTGGTGCCCGTTGCAATTAAGGGGTTACATTGGTGTGGCAAGCAGCACACGAGCAGAGTTGCCTGCTTCAATTCCCAGGATCAACCTTTTATGCTTAGAGAGTATTTACACATCCCTCCTGATCCGTCAGCCTCTGGATTCAGAGGGGAGGTAACTTGCACGGAGCCACCTTAAAAGTCATTAGTCTCAGTAGCGAATTCTCCTGCTTTCTCTGTAATTCAAGCGCTGCTGTTGTGTTGCGGTGCAGAGGAGATGTGCCAGATGAGGACGGTCCCTGCTCCACGAAATGGCCATGTGGCTTAAATGAGGCTCACCACCTAGCTACTAATCGGTTCACAGAGATTTTTCTTCTGCTACCTCCTTCGCTGAAAAAGCTGGGTCTAAAACTAGCTCAGTGTAAAAATGTTATACCATAAAACACCTTCTTTAACATAAAACCAGTGTAGGCTATCCTGATTAACTTCTGTAGGTATTACAATACAAATAAGTAATAACAATAGTGCATAAAAGTCATCTTCGATTTAAAAGTCATGCCCGAAACCTTTCAAAATTGAAATAAATTAATCGCAGTTTTACTGCACACAGCAAATTTGCTAACAGTTCCTCTGCCATGGAGCTGGCTGGCATGGAACAACCTGTGGAGTCCTTCATGTACTCCCAGAGAGGAGCGCTAGAAAAAAAAATGTGAACAATAGAAAACCCCACCTTAAATAACGAGATTTAAAAAGCCCCTACCTTTAATCCAGCACAGAACCTAAATCTGCCAGATGCCTCATACCTAGTAATCCCATTTCTGTATACCGGTCCTTTTCATGTTTATAATCCATCCTTCTTTGATGTTTATAATTTTATACAAAGCCTCATCCAATGTAACAAAGCCGTACCAGACGGGCTGAGTTTTCTTCGCCATCAGGCCAGAGCTGCAGCAGGGCTGGGGATGAAGCCTTTGAGATGCACAGATTGCCAGAGATCTGTGTTACTACTCATCCTTAGATGCAAATTTCCCTGAAGTCTTTCAAATAAGACAAGCAACGTTACATTGCTGGCTCTAACTCCTCAATCTCTCCTGCTGCCTTGCAGGGAGCAACGGGCGCAGCCCAGGATTTTCCTGCCGTGCTGGTGTTCATCAGCCCTGGAGAAAGCAGCAGAGTGGGAGACAGAGAGAGGGAAGCTCTACAGGCCCTGCCCCAAGGCAGAGGAGCACACAGGGCATCTTCCCTGCTCCAGAGGACGTGGGAGAGCCCCTCATCTGTTCTGGCCACATTACATTAAAACTGGAAGAGAACTGGATGTACAAAGGAACGAAAGAGGTGGCTCCCACCAAGTCAATGCTACATATTGCCGAGTCTCCTCTTTCCTACCTAGGAGCTTTCTCAGAGCAAAAGAAGGAAAAGAAAAATTTGCCATTTGTCCAGGAATCCAACTTGAGGTTTGGCAGGACACCCCAGATGGCCCGTCCACGAGCCAGAACTGCTGGCTAACAGCTACCACCGACGCTGCTTGCAGAGCACATCCAGCTCATCGCAACCCCAGAGCCACAAACCCAGGAGCCCAGCAGGAACACAAAGCACCGGAGGAATTTCCACCACGAGCCCCCACAGCACTGCTGGAGAAATCTAGGACTGAGCAGTCGGCTCACTTTTCTCTTCATGAAACTTCTTGCTGAAAGTAGGTCTCCTGTTGCTTTTCCCCACAGGAACTGATGTGCTGTAGTTACAAAGCTGGTGTTTTCCTGGGAGCATCCTCAAAAGATGGTGCTACTGAATGGGAATGATGCCAAATGAGTTATCAAAGTCCGGAGTGGGGCAGGCCCCTGGGAAATTTTCACTTCTCCAGGTAGGGTCTGATTAAGAGGAGTCTCTCCATGTATTTCATTGTTTCTAGGACCTTAAAAACTTTCAGAGTGAGTTTGAAGCACTTTATATTGAAGAAATTACTCTATATGCTGTAAAATGGCATAGAAGGAGTCGTCCATTAACTTTTTCCGTTCTCAAGTTTCTCCAGCTGATGCTGTATGTTTAGTAAAACACAAGACATTTCAGAAAAGAAAAAAATACCCTAGAGATTCAGCAAATCAAACCCAGAAGTGAGTGTCCGTCAGACCCCTCACACACCCAAAGGAGTAAGAATCTGGTGCTTGTTCACCAAAAAAAAAAAAAATTAAATCTTTTTACCTCCAGCCACTCAAGAGCCAGACAAAGTTTAAGACCATGAAAGCGAATGAGCAGCACAGCACGGCACAGGGGACGGAGGACAGGCAGGACCTGGTCTCTGAATAACAGCAGTGTCTGCGTGCCCTGCTGCCAGCGCTGTCACTGGGGACGGCCATCGCTGCCCAGCCCCGATGGAACTTGGGCTCTAAAGCTGCGCTTCTCATGGGGCTCATGGGTGTGCTGAAATGACAGTGCGGCTTTGTCTGCCTTGAGCAAACCCACTGAGCGACAATCCTTCCGATGTTTTGGCTCAGCAAAAATCGAAAAAAAAAAAAAAAGGGAAAGACTTCACAGTGACGGATGCGTTAATTGCTCTTCCCACAGCCAACCTCTCCGAGCCATGAGTCGTGCGCGGTTGGGAGGGATGGACGTGATGTCCTGGTGCCTCCTGGTGCTGAAGCTGGAAACAGCACCCCCGCTTCGCTACATCATCCGAGCACGCCACGTTGGGGTGACTATTGCATTTATGATGGATAATTTAATTGTGTTTAATTAATTAAAGCATGTCAATACACATAAATGCAGATGAAGTGTTTTTAAAATGCTAATCATGAACTGTGCATGGTTGCAAGTATGTTCCTCATCAGTGGGGCGTTCTCTTCACCTACTGTCACCACCATCGCCCAACTGCGTGTGCTACCACGATGCTCATAACACCCACATTTTCTGGGCCAGAAGGCCAGTATCTGTCCCATCGTCCATTTTTCTCCCTGTTTCTTGCATGGAA
This sequence comes from Steatornis caripensis, assembly GCA_013398225.1. Classification (NCBI taxonomy): domain Eukaryota; kingdom Metazoa; phylum Chordata; class Aves; order Caprimulgiformes; family Steatornithidae; genus Steatornis; species Steatornis caripensis. Next base: position 25,676 of record VZSC01017937.1, on the reverse strand, counting down.
AACAAATCTTTTTCGTTTTCTTACCTGTCTGAGGTTTTTTGCTGTGGTAGTATTCAGGGCTGTTAGAATCATAGAATGGTTCGGGTTGGAAGGGACCTTAAAGATCACAGAGTTCCAACCCCCCTGCCATGGGCAGGGACATCCTCCCCTAGACTAGGTTGCTCAAAGCCCCGTCCAACCTGGCCTTGAACACTTCCAGGGAGGGGACATCCACAACTTCTGTGGGCAACCTGTTCCAGCGTTTCACCACCCTCGTCATGAAGAATTTCTTCCTAATATCTAAACTAAATCTACCCTCTTTCAGTTTAAAACCATTACCCCTCATCCTATCACTATGTGCCCCCACAGATCAGTTGGCGCCAACCTCCCCAGCCCCCCCACACTGTTTTCACCGTAGCCTCACTCCACACCAACTTGTCACATTTGCCCCCTTCCCATGAACAGCCTCCTGCCTTCAGAAGCTTCTTCCTGGCTTCCAGCTCACCAGACCTCCGGAGAAGCTGAAGAAACTCTCATTAGCATCAGGACCAGTGGGCAGGAGATGGAAGGGTTTCATCTCTGCTGGCAGTTCCCGCTGAGACTGACTTACAGCTGCGGCGAAACCTCAGCCTTTCTTTTTTGTTTGGACTGTACCGTAAATGTGACTGATAAGGGAGTCACGTGCTTATGGAGGGCAACCAAGAGGCTCACTTTGCTGCACACCCTCCATATTACATGCTCCATCTTCTAAAAGGGATCCAGCTTGAAGAAGACATCTCTGCAGCACAGATGGTGCTGCTTGCTTGCCATGTCCTGACTCCGGGGCGTTTTGGTGGCACAAGAGATCACTCTGGAGCTCGTTCTGCCGTCCGTGGCTGCAGAAACCAACACATTCCCATGTAAAGAAGGGACGGCAGAGCCCCTCGCTGGACCTTCCTGTGCTGAAGCTTCCAAGCTGAAAGGGTTGTTTTGGACAAAGAGATTTGGGAATTCTGGTTTGGGGATAAAGGTGGAAGGGGAAGTTGTGTCCGCTTAACCCTGAAACGGCACAACCCTGAAATCCAGGCAGCAGAGGCTGCGCTGTGAATCTCCGCTTGGGTCCCATCCCACTACCCACGGGGGCGAGTCAGACAGGTGGCTGCACACAGTCATCTCCCGGCTTCCCGGGAGGGCTCAGCCATGCCCACAGCAGCTGAATTGCAAGAGACATACATACATACATACATACATACATATATATATATATACGTGTGTGTGTACAAACTTAAATGTTGCATTCAAAAAAAAATTTTTTCTTATAAAAGTACTCTGAAAAGATAAATGTATTCTAAAAAGGGAAAAAAAAAAGAGGCTTCATAAAAACAACATACCAGTTCTGCTCCCCGTGGTTGCCAGCTAAAGAGAGGAAGGACGTGAACACTTCATTTTGAAGCAGGAGGTTGAAAGCTTCTTTCAGTCCTAAAAGCTGACGCGAACGTTAAGAGCCAACGCTTTTACTGCTGAACCATAAATACAGAGGTGCCACAGTGTGAACGAAGCCCTTCACAACGCCTGCATGACGTTCCGCCTCTCCAAAGAAGCTATCCAGGTGAAAACAGGATCGGAGGCCAACCCTGGTCTCCTTGTACAGGGTACAGTCCTGTCCTCCAGCTCTGCAGGACCAGCCAGAGGCAGGGATGCTACCAAGAAGGAACAAAACCAGGAGACCCATTAAAACAGGTTTTACACAAACACTTTTGGAGAAACACTGCACTTCGAGTGCAATTTTTCAACCATTATATGCTCAGCAACCCCAGTTTCAAACCTTTTCACAGGGTACAACAGAGATTTCAACTCAGCCCCAGCCTTTAGCTGACACAAGTTATGGTTTTTCAGTTACGTGATCCAAATCTTGTTACCACCTTCTCTACTTTGGAAGGCGAAAAGACTTTTTTAAACTTATTCACTTGAGTCTTTGAAACCAAATAGTTCAAAACTTGAAAAGCTTAGTGACAACTGGGAAGTGAAATCACCTGCTTGCAATTTTCTGCCCAATGTGGGAGAAGAATGACAAAAATGTGAAAAGCCAATGAATTTTGAAAAGCATGTCAATGCTGATCTTCTGCGGTAGAGAAAAAAAGAAAATTCACCTGCCAGTCAGCCTGCTCGCACCCAGTTCAAGCCAAAACTTGGCCAAATTCCAGCCTTCGCAAAGCTGCGTGAGAGATGGCGTCAGCGATGGTGCATTGAGGGGAGCGTGCTGCCCGACTTCAGGCACTGACCTCCGCTCTCACCTCGCTCTTTTACCTCTCCGTCTCCAAGCTCTTACAGCTGTGCCCCCATGCGTTTTCACAACCATGTCGCGATGGTGCGGGCTGGGCTGCAAGCCTCGGGTCGGGCTGGAGCGTGGGACTCGGGCATTGCTCTCAACTCAACACTACCACACGCCAGCTGGGTGGGACTGGTGTTGCTGAGACTACCGCCCTCTTTACAAATGCGGTCAGAAACGGTCATGGTGCCGCTTACCTTCCATGTAACGGTAAGATCCAGCGGTAGAAATGTGCCTCTGTAGGCTGCTCTGCCATACCCCCCCGAGCAGCTGTGTCCCTGTGCAGGACAGAACAAAATTCCCCTTGCCGGAGACCCTACGTACAAGAGGAGCAAGGAGCTCACGCAGGAGGTCAGTAGTTAAGATCCTTAACCAGGAGAAACACACGGGATGGAAAGAGAAATGTACCACCCACTCTGGACAGTACAAACTATTTGCAACTGCTGCTTTAAACACGCAAGCTTCATGTTGCTAAGACGTTTGCAGCAAGCTGATGTGATTTCGGTGGGTTTGGACAGGCCCAGAAGCAGGGAGCTCTGAGAACTTACCTTGTGGACAGTTTAATAAGTCCAGGGGGTCACAGGTGGCTATACAATACCTAAAGTTTGGAGATTTAGATCCAAAAGAATGTATGTGTTGAAACATAAATTGAGGTACACAGGAAAGGAAGCACTGCCCAGCAGAAACATGATCGTAAAAACGAGTATAACAACTCACTCATTATACAANAGGGGGTCACAGGTGGCTATACAATACCTAAAGTTTGGAGGTTTAGATCCAAAAGAATGTATGTGTTGAAACATAAATTGAGGTACACAGGAAAGGAAGCACTGCCCAGCAGAAACATGATCGTAAAAACGAGTATAACGACTCACTCATTATACAAGAGAAGTGTTAATGGTTGGAACCCACCAGTGTCAAACAGCACTCTAAGCTAACCAAAGTTACCAGCTGGGGGTATCACTGGCTCTGCATTCATTTACTGACTCTCGAGATCTGTCTTTCATTACCAGGTGGTGGCAACCACAACGGTATCTACTCAGCAACTTTAGGACTTTAAAAACCAGTAACTCCCTTTTTTTATGAAGAACAAAGAAACGTTAACAGTGACCTGAACTCAGACCAGGCTGCTGAGGGAGGGTGCAGCCCCCCAGGCCTGGCAGAGCTGGGCTCCTTGCCTGCAGGAGGTGGGCACTGGTGGAGGGTCTGACGCACCAGGAGCCATGGCAGGAGGCCAGCAGCCTGGGCCACGTCAGAGGTGGCGAGGGAGAAATTAACGGGATCTCCCCGGAGACGCTGCAGCCTTGAGAGCCTGAACCCACAGCTATCCTTAAGGAGGGACAGGAGAGTGACAACAGACAGCAGCGAGCGACCTGACCTGCTGTCGAGGGAGATTTACTGCTCACCAGGCTCTTGGAGCCAGGACGGAGGGGCGAGATCCAGCGGTGGATTGAGTTGGCAAGCTAAGGCAGCAGGGCGATCCAGGCAGGAGAGATCTTGAAATCAACAAAACCAGCAGGAGGGGCCTCTCTAGGTGCCCCTCTAAAGTGCCTGTACACTACACATGCAGCAAGGAGAACATGCAAGAGGAGCTAAGAGGTCTGTGTGCAGTTGCATGGGTTGATTGCACTGGGATCACAAAGACATGGTGGGACACCTCACACAGCCAAAACGTTGCCATGTAAGGGTACAGGCTCTCCAGGAAGGATGGGCAGCGAAGGGGAGGTGGTGAACTCATCCTGGATTGAGGGAGCAGTGGGAAAGGATGGAGCTCTGGCTGGGGGTGGACAATGAGCCAGCTGAGAGCATGCGGGTTAGCAGCAGAGGGGCAACCTACGCGGGCACCATTGCTATAGGTGTCTGCTACAGACCATGCAATCAGGAAGGCAGATAACTGGAAGAAGCCTCATGTTTGCAGGCCCTGCTCCTCCTGGAGGACTTAAACCACTCTGATACCTGCCGGAGGGACGACATGGAAAGGAACCAGCAGTCCAGACGGTCCCTGAAACGCTAACTTCCCGACACAGACACAGAGGAGCTGATGAGGGGGGAGTGGAGCATCTGTCATGCAAGGAGAAGCTGACAGAGCTGGGTTTGTTCAGCTTTGAGAAGAGAAGGCTTCAGGGATCTTAACGCAGCTTGTGGAGTCTCCACCCTTGGAGATACTCAAAACCTAAGACCACAGTCCTGAGCAACCTGCTCCAGTTGCCCCTGCTTTGAGCAGTGGAGTTAGACTAGATGATCGCTAGAGGTCCTTGCCAATCTCTGCAATTCTGTGAATTTTAAAAGGAAGTGAATTTCGAAGACACAGAAATGGCGGTGCCCTTTTTCATGTCCTCGCAACTGAATCTATCTCTACCGGTACAGCATCAAATAACAAACAGCTGAGAGAGGTGTGAGATGAAGAAATAACAAAAACCACACTAGTATAACACAAAGCATTTGTGAAGATTTTAATTGGGACACTTACTGGAAAACTCAGATGAGGAAAACACGGAGCATTAAATCCTTAGTAATTAATTCCACATTTTGCAAAGAGAAAAGTTTCAGGAAAGATAAGGAAAACATTAGGAGAAACACATAAAAGTCATGACCAGGACCCGTAACACAACTAACCTAACACAAATCATGAGTTGACGTGAGGCACAAATAGTCTTTACAGTTAACCTGAGCATGGATAGACACTCTGAAGACAGACTTCTAAATTGAATCGATTTTGGCACTGGTGAAACAGGATGGCTTTCTTCCTCTCTCTGAGATCTACTGTAATGTAAAAAAAAAAAAAAATCTAAGATTTTAACAGTCTAGGTTTTTTCCATATGGCTCTCTGACCTGCGTGTTTAATTTTGCCAGACTAGCACGTAGACACCGACGAGTGTCTTCTCCCCTTTACTGCCACACTTCGTAGAAAAGAGACTACCTTTTACTTTTCTTACCACCAGTAAAGGAGTTCTTAGAAGATCCTAAGACAACTGAAAAGGATGTACATGTATCCAAGCCTTCAGATCTGATGAAAAGATCTGTTCATGGTACAACTTTCCTACCACCCAAATTAGATACATATCTCAAAATACTACACCCATCTGGAAAGTCCTGCTCCTGCACAGCTGTACTTTAGGGACAGTTACCATCTACTACCATGTTGAAAGACAGGAATTCATTTTTGTTGACTTGCTGTAATAAGAGTTTTATTATAAGCTTAGGGTGTCCTCAATACACACCAAATCCTTATAAACGTAGATAATTTGGACTGGAGTATTCAGCTCTTCCAAATACCACTCTCTGTTTTGACACATGGCAAGACCCAATTATTATCGGGTCTATATGAAGTTGGCTACATAATAAGGGAAAGCAAATGAATTTGCAATTTTCTGAAGCATAACAATGCATTCTCTTCTCCAGGAGACAAACCAAATAGCCTCTGCAGTCAGCAGTTAATAAAAAACTAGTCAGTCGTGTGAAAAAATTTAACAATCAAGACTGTTTTTAAGCCCCTACATTTGTAATTCTGAATTACGTAAACATCTGAAACCATTACTTAATACAGCTTAAGAATCCAAAGCATTTCTTATAAAACTGTATCAAATGAAAAATAAATATCTGTTGCTCAGAGTTCATTCAAAATGCTGAACTTAAGTCATTCATTGCTTTTCCAGAGCTCAAAGCACAAACATGCACTTACTGTAAAACAACATACGTACTTTACCGAGGGACAGGTATCTTCAAGTAAGAAATAAAAAGTATGTCACTTACACATAAAAGATAGATTTATGATTTCAGACACGATTTTTATATTAAAATCCTTGCATGTGTAACTACTATTACAGAACAACTTTAAGACATCCCTTAATAAGTATTAACATAAATAGCACCATCCAGCCCAGTAAAAATGTACCAAACTGGCTTTAGTTTGAAACCTGTTCAGTGCTAACAGTCAAAAGCTGGGACTTGATGGTCAACTGACCTTTACAACACACAGATCAAAAAAACTCATGTTTATTATTGTTTTTATTATTCTCAGGCAGCAGATTCTCCAAAGTCCTTCAAGAAACAAACCCATGTGTTATGTTGCTGGTTCTATCTTGTCCACCTCTTCCTTCTTTGGACCCTCCTCTCGGTTTTTGCCCTGTTGCATGGTGTACACCGATGGGCCCATCCTCAGGATCTTCCCACTGCCCAAGCACTCGTCACCCTTGTAGAACACAGCAAACTAGGAGATAAACACAGGGAGAGTCTTTTCAGCAGCTGCAAATGGCATGGTGAGCAACTGCAAGCTGTGCAAGACCTGCTGAACAGCGAGTGTATTCACTTACACTTGTTCTCATTAAATCTTAAAAGAATTAAAAAATGCAAAGGATTTGTTGGCTCACGTGAGTGTAAATATAAACACGTTGGTGGAAATTCCATCGCGAACTTCTACATGATTATCTCCAAACTCTTCAGTTACTGAGATGGAATGGATTGTGCTGGAAAGCTTCCTTTCCCACAGGGGACCACATATGTAGTATCATCTGCATCTTCACTGCACCTTCCCCAGATAACTGTGCCCAGGCTACAGTGGCACTTCTGAAAACAGAAAGCAACTGGGGCTCCCTGACATGCTCAGCAGGGTCTTGCAGAAGAGGAGGAGCGCAGACCACCTTGCCTTGTCTCATTACCTTGCAGTAAAGAGCCTGGTTACAGGCTCAGCAGCTCCTGGCAGCCAGGGGCTTCTCATGCCTACCAGCTCTGGCTGCAGTCTTCTCAGCTCACTTCTCTTAAGCGCATCCCTCTCTCATTACAATTAGTTCTCAGACAATTTCCCTCCCCACGTGTCCCACGGACACTCAAGTTTTGGGCAGGGAGAGAGAAGGTAGAACGCATGCTGGGAGCAAGCATGCAGAAAATGTTTGAGGACCACTGGTTTATGATGTGATGGAGTATCTTTCTATTAGCAGTGCTAAAAGGCATCAACTACAGAGCACCTCTTCTCGATACTGTTCCAGGACAATGAAATTGACTGGACACAGATCCTCACTAAACTAATTTGAACAATAAAACAGTATCAAGCAGCCCATTACCAAACTAACGCCTTTTAAAATCTATTTCTTGAACACAACAACAGATTCTATTTGTACATATACAATTCATTACCAGAGATGTTTTTATGTATTTCTAAAACTTGTAAGCCAGTTTCTCAGACTACATGGATAACAACAGACCACTTAAAACTACAATCTCCTTCAAAGTAGTTGATGAATAGTCAAAATAGAGCTAACTACTCTCACATGCAAATAAATTAACTATTTTGACCCAGCCAATAAAAGCACTACTCTGTTTTATTAGCCAGATAACCCAAAACACAGAAAAAGAAAGAAAGTAAGTGCTAATAACTTACCTGCCCAGGTGTGATAGCTCTTGCTGGCTTCACTAGTGTCACCCACACGCTCCCATCTTGGTTTAGAGTCAGCACACAAGGCACTAGAGCAGAAAACGGCCAAACACCTGCCAGTTAATCCTCATATTCACGTTAAACGGGAAAAACCCTCACCACTAGGTGAAACAGATGTGAGTCAAGATAATACTACACAGAATTGTCTTATAAAGACACTGCAGAAACAGAATGGCAAGTCAAAATATTTCAACTATTTCTGCAAAACTACACTGAACACACCACCATAGTTTTACAAGCTGAGTAAAACAAAAAACAAAACCAGGTTTGATTACCCAGAGCCATCTGGTGCTGAAACTTGAAATGACATTCCATCATTTTCTCTCTGACGAGCTCTGCAGGAGGTTCCTCTGCTATCCAGTGCACTCGGTTTGTCCGCAATAGGTCTCTGTACAGAGCAGGGTGATCCGTTGATGGTGCCTTAAAATATGACATTTATTTAATGCTGATGTTTTTGCCAGAGAGCATGTAACTTGTAAAGCACGAAATATAGAAGCAGCATCAAGCCGTATCAAAATGAAGGCAAAATGAGTATGAAAGCAAGCACTTAGCAGCACTTAATCAGCTTCCAGGTGGAAGCTTTCAACAAAAAAATCGGCTAAAGCAAGCCTGAGTGATTTGTCAGTCTCCTACATATCAGAGCCACAGCACTTCTCCTATTTTTTTCCTCCAAATCATATTTCTGCCGCCTTCAGGCTGTGTTATCTACTGCCCCCCCTATCCTACCTCAACAAGATGCTACCTCCCTCTGCTCCAGCTTCTCAACCCAACACTTCCCCAACAACAGCATTGCACACACACAACCTTACTGTAGGGCAGAAAAAAATTTTAGTGGTCCTGCCTGTTTCCTCCAACTCTCATTTGATTATGATTTTTTTCCCCCAGGCCATCAACAAGTAGAATACCTCATTATAATCACATAAATATGAAGTAAGAGTAACAACCGTATGAACAGCAAGAAACATTAACAACGCTAGCAAGCTGCAGAACTCCCAGTCATCTCGTATGATTAGTCATTAACACACCAATTATTTGCAGTATTATATGTATCCTGCCTCCATTTCCAAAATGATAAAACTGTATTACTGGCTACTACTTCTTTTACTAGNTAAAGTGAAGTGCAAAACCTGCACTGCTGCTCCTAGTACCTTTGCCGATCTGAGAATCGTAGCCTTTAAAATGCCTGCACATGCTGCACTTGCACTTTTCAATTGCAGCGTAGGCAGAACCTAGATCTGCCTGGGAAAACCCAAGTTCTATAGGAAAACAGAGAAGTAAGTCCGAATAGTTGAATACTGTGTCATAATAACTACAATAAAAACCTTATGATTTAGAGTAGAAAATGAGAGCTCAGTAGACTGGTGATTCTTTTCAGTATTTGCCCTTTGTTTGGAAAAGTTCCATGCCAAAATCTAAAACAATTTTCTACTCAAGAAAAGCCAATTTGGACAAGATGTTTCAAATCTGCTGATGCCGCACTAGTTGGTTCTTGTTTCCCCCGAGACGAAAGCCAAGAATTCTGCCCAGGCTAGAATCACACTCCGTACAACAGGAGTCACAAAATGCTTGCAGTAGTCATTTGCAATACCAGTGTTAATTAACTCACCACAAAGATGTCTCCAGTGCTGACGTCTTTGTCTACAACGAACCAAGCATCCTTCAGGCCTGCCAGTCTAGCCCTCTGGCCTATCGTGTAGAGGAACCAACCTAAGGAAATATGAAAATGTAACGCTGCTAGCAACTTTAAATCTTGTACTTTCAGAAAAAGATGTTAAAATCATTTCCCCCAAACTTCACCACTAAACAAAGAACAACGAACCACATTGTCTTAGAGAAGTGTGCCAATTAGAAACTAAACTAACGTCTACTTCAAGGTTTTCATCTGTACCTGATGCGCATGATTTCAAACTAATCTGTTTCAATCATGGTATTCTTAGGGTTTGTAAAACACAAACTTTTTTTAATTTCAGTGTCAATTTGTGGTTTTGCTACCACTCAGTCTTACCAGTTTCCCTTACTTGTATGTACTAATAGAAGATCCTACTTCCGTAAATTACTTGGGAGAGGAACTCGGTTCTGGCAGCTAGAACTGAGGAGAGCAAAGGAAGGACACACAGAAGGAACGGAAAAGGTAAGCTGCCCATGTTCGGTGATGTCCTACTGTGCATTAGTGAGGTGCGTGGTGTACTTTTTCTGCAAAGTCTACGTACTGAAGAATCTGGAACTGAAGGACAGTCATTTTGAAAGAATTAAATGAACAACGGTATCTCCATATTAAATTAGCAACCACTTAATATCAACAGAGTAACCCTATTAATTATAATTTACTTTCTTGCAACACAGAACAAATAATACAGAATCCACTGTAGTTCAAGGCTCTACTATTGCATAAAGCAAACTTTCCCAAATTATTAGTTATCAAACTGGGAAAAAACTGTAGACTGGTTTGGAATTTCACAAAATTTGTCCCTCCAAATACAAGCAGTACTGTTCGATTTATCTAAAAGCAGTTATTACGGTGAGTTAGCCAATTACCTTTGTGTGTTCCCATCACCTTCTTATCTTCAATGGAAACAAAGTTACCTGGTTGAGGTTCTAAATACTACCAAATAGGAAGAGAGTGTTTAAGTCACAAGGTGGCCCAAAAAAACCTCACAGTATATTTCAGGTTCTGTCACTGCATTCTCTTTAAGTTGGAAAATAACTTTTCAGGAAGCAAACTGCCCAAGCAGCCTACTGCCTCTTCCCTGATGCTGCTTTAGAGAGAAAAGTAGGAAGGGCAGTCCCTATCATCAGTAATTCTGGGCTTCAGTACCCCCCATCCTCACTTAAGCCATGGGACACCAGGATTCAGTCATTTGCCCCTCTCATATCCCAACCACTTGTCAGAGCCCGGCAGGCACAGGAGTGCAAGTTCACGCACTCCTTTTACTACAGAAAGGGACTGACTGTTCACTGGTGGAGGGGCAAGAAAGTTTCTACAGGCTGTTGGCATTAGCTTCTGGGTAGGCTTGGGACTGCAAAGGGAGATGGGACACTGCTACTTTGTGTGGGCCACAAGGCGTTGGGAGATTTTCTGTAGACAGCGTTATAAATTACTACTGAAAACCCAAAGAGAACATAAAGGTTGTCAGAGATTCAACGTTGCTCACCTCAAGAAGGAAATTTTCAAAGTTTCTTTCACCAATGAAACAGACTCCCATACTCTGAAAAGGAAATGTGGTATTGAATCCAGTAAAGTGGAGAAAAACATTTGAAATAATGTCTATAATAAACTGTCTGAGATGGATTTTTCCCCCTATGTTTCCCAAACTATACTAGGCATCTCATAAAATAAACAAAACCACATCATCTGCTCCAACACAGGTAAACTAATTCTATACAGTATCAGTGAGAGCCGAAAGCACAGAAGAGGAATAATAGGAGATAGAACACATGTTCAATAAACAAATACATTAACCCTGGTGACTTTATTGTATGTATATTGAAAATAGAAGTCTCTTTCAGATTAAAGCACAACAGTAAGACAAATTATACAGTACTGGTATATCTCTCGAAAAAAACTTCCAAAACCAAATCGGCTTTCCTTTTCCTTTCGGTTACTGTCTACATTGTTCAAACACCCATTTACAGTGGAGGAATATAAACATTAGAAGCAATCAAGACAGCATCAGCAATACAATTCCTGTCTGCACTACATTTTTTTAGGATGAACTCATGAAATGTTAGTTCTCAGAGAAACAGACCCTTTTTTTTTTTTTAAAGAGTAACTATGGAAAAACAGTACGACCCAATTTCTGTAAAGTCATATGGAAAAACAATTACAGTGAGGAAGCCTTTAAAAGCTATGGAAAATAAAGACCAAAGGCTTCTCACCTGCCATGACAGAGAATGCTTTCCTTAACGCTCACAGCATCCTAACACATTCACCTTCACCTTAGTTCTTCTGAGATACAACGGTAGACAAATCACCTGCAAGCTAAAATACGCAACTAACCACAAGCTCATAGAAGCACACTTAAGCAAGCAGACAGCTATGAAACTGCTTCCCGATTTGTTCTATTGTGGTGCTCAGAAATAGATGAGCTGTCACGGAATAAAGTTCAGGAAGTTTAGGGAAGCCTATTTTAGAGAGAAATACAAATCAAAAGAGTTTAAGTGTTACCATGCCTCTTTTTTCTTTAGCACATGATGAAGGCCATATTCTGCTGCTATCTTCTTTACAAAACTTTTTGTTAAATCCCCTAAAGGAAAAATGGTTTTCCTCAAAGCATCCTGCGAGATCTGACTGAGAAAGAAGGTCTGGTCCTTAACGAGGTCAGCCCCCTGAAGGAGTTTCACAGCTGCAAAGTGCAAACACATAAAACATCTCAACATGACCCCCTGTTAATAGTTCAACTTCCTTTAGTATTTTGTTTGACAATCAACATTTTAGTTTTATTATTTCCAAATACACATTAAACACAGTATTTTTCAGGTTTTTCAAAATCTAACTGAAAATGTTTGGGTATTTTCTCACCACTAAAAAGACCTAGAAAGATTCTGATTTTGTACAACGCAGAATCTTACAAGTCTTACACTGCCTCATCTCTTACAATACTGCATGTGTCACTGGCAAGCACATCAGCAATACAAAACCCGAAAACAACTTCCACATTTCATGTGAAAGAGAGAATGAAGATTCTAATACCTTAAGAGTATACTGTTCTTCAAAAAGACATTAGTTTTGCCCTGAAATCACTGCCATAAATGAACTATTTGAACGATCAGCAGTTACTCCCAACTCTCAGAGAGGAGAGTTTGACTTTTTTCTTTAAAACACATGAAGTCTCCTGATTGCTCAGACGAAATAAAATTGGTACAGCTTTTCAGTTATGTTCTGTTTGCTCTTTTTATGAGCTAACAGCTCTGCTGTAGTACAAAATCTACTTATGTGTTTCTTGACTCAAACGAACGCTAACTACAGGCCAATAGCTCGGTCACAACTAATAACACAAAATCTCCATAACAGCCCAGGGAGCCTGTTTAGAACATCACAAAACACAACTGTGAATCACAGTCTGTCACAAGTATAGGCTGTTGGTCCTCCTGGGGCCAGTTCAACTTTCCAGAAATAAAATTAAAACAAAGAAACAAACAAACCTGTTTAAGTCCAGAACAAACAAATGAAAGCAGGGAAGCTGTAACACAAAAACATCACCGTGGTAGCTTTGCATAGTGGTAGTTTGCAAGTTTCTTTCCCTTTGGGTATCACACACTTCTTATTACACATCAGAGCTTCATTTGAGATGCCTTCCTGCACTATGGCCCACAGCAGAGCTATCTGGGAAATCTCCACATTGCCATCCAAGCTGCGACAGTGCCACGCAGACACATACCCAAAACAGCATTCATCAAGCTGGCTTCAGTACTGATAATAAGAGAACCACTGTGGTGCTGAGATCGACCTCTGGTTATCTACAGCCACAGGCAGACTATTAAAGTGAAGTGCAAAACCTGCACTGCTGCTCCTAGTACCTTTGCCGATCTGAGAATCGTAGCCTTTAAAATGCCTGCACATGCTGCACTTGCACTTTTCAATTGCAGCGTAGGCAGAACCTAGATCTGCCTGGGAAAACCCAAGTTCTATAGGAAAACAGAGAAGTAAGTCCGAATAGTTGAATTACTGAATGAGAACCTGATTTTTTCCAGTAAAATAATATACAGTCTGGGTACTATATAAAAGCATGTTATTAATTTTAGTGTTTCAAAGTCTTAACTGTAAAACTCCACTTAGAACTCATCACGGGGATATGCTTATCTATACTATATACTGAATAGCCAAAGAATACATTCCCTAAAACAGAAAAAACATTAAAAAAGAAAATGTTATGTAAGTCACGAAAGTACTTTCATAAAGATTTCTTGAAAAACTTTTACAGGGTAGTGAAGACAGTCCTGCCTCCTTAATCCACATTACAGCTCCTCCAGAATGTTGATTACTACTGAAATGCTTATTCTTACCTCTGCACCTCGATTAGAACTCTCAAAACAGAAAACGTTAATACTTGACTAGTCAGGGTAATTTTCAGTAATGTAAATCCCCTGTTTTGCACAATCAAGCTTCTACAAAGTCTGGGGTTTAAACGGCGATCATTTGGTGTAAGGTAACAGACTTCCCTGATTCTGTGACACCAAATGTAGTTTAAATTTCTCTTTCATATCTAGGATGAAATATGAAATGAAGAAACCACTTACTATTTCTAACTTCAAAACGGTTTCTGAAAAGCCTCTGTGGTCTTTTAATATGTTTCTGCTGAAACACTTCCTCATCGTCTAGGGAGGTCCTAGCATAATGCCCAGTGGCAATTGCATCTGCTCCTATCAAGAAAAAAAATCCAAACCAAAACACAAGGCACATACTTGAAATTCACAGTTTAAAACAGGATTATAAACATTCAGTAAGAAAAGCAGAAAGCAATGAAGGAAGAAAACCTGTAGAGAAGTCTCTATACTGACAATGATTGTATTCCTGCTATTTAAATAATGTAAACTATTCATCAGCATGCCAGCACTTGCGCTTTCGCACTTTAAGGACCACCTAAGAATGTAAAACTTAATGGTCAGGTCAGCGTATGTCCCTGAATTAAATCTGTTCCCACATATGAGCAATCTAACCCAGTGGAAGATGCCTCTGCCCACGGCTGGGGGGTTGGACTAGGTGACCTTCAAAGGTCCTTTCCAACCTGAACCATTCTATGATTCTATATGTAAAAGCAAACTTAAAACCAAATACTTTGAAGACACTGAAATACTGCCACAGAGTTGTGAATTAGGCATGCATATGAACTCATGTTTTTCCCCACCTTTTCAAGAGTTTGTATCCTTTACGCATTTCCATGGTGCACACACTGTACTGACACACTTGAAAATGCCTTACCGAGGTTATCCATAGCATAATGAAGAAAATAGTTGAATTTGATGTGCTTGTTACACACAATATCAGGATTAGGAGTCCTTCCCAATTCATACTCTTTTAAGAGGTCACTGTAAAATAGAGATTAAAATGTATATCAACATTACTAACACTGTATAACACTATCCAAGACTGAACAATCTATTTAAACGTAAGAATCAGTCATACTATGCATTTCACGTAAGAAATAAACACCCATTAGATTTTAACCTGTAAAAAACAATACTTGGAAGATTTTCTCCAAAGTGCACTGAGGACATGGTCAAACGATCACTCACAGTCTTGTAACCGTGTTTTATTAAATTAGTGCTCCCTCAGCGGAGACATGGCTGCCCACTCTGCAGATCCTACTCGTCTCTTATGAAATACTTACTTTCAGAATTAAACAACCCTGCATAATTTTTCAAAGTGACAGTGCAGTGGAGTGCACACCAGGAGTTACCGTGCCTCAGCTGAATAGGCAATAACTTCAGGTGCAATAATGCCACCATACGCAGTCACGGGGCCTAATTTTATAAAGATTTTTTCCTGACTTTTTTTTTTCCCCTTCAAGAAATGCAAGTAGTTTCTCAAAGTCACACTGTAGTTTTACATTGTGGTGTAAGTGAAGTGCTTAGCATTATTTGCTTGAAAAAATTGAAATAACAACTAACAAAATTAAAGCAGCATACAGTGATGCACTGAGGCAGCAAAAGCCCTGACCACTGCATTATTTCACGTGTCCTCAGAAGTCGCTGAAGTCAAGAGGAACTGAGGGCATAGGCTGGATTTAAAAGAACACCAGCAATCCCAGTATTTGGTTTTACTTTTCAACATCTAAAACAGAATCAATTGCTGCTTCTTCACCGTGTTATACATTACATTCATAAACAGAAGATAAAGCAACATTATCTTTTTATTTTGTCTCACTCCTTTTTAACAGTTCTGAATACAACAATTCATACTGCTAATTAAATCACCTGGGTCCACCCAGAGCTGCCTCCCTCTTGCTGGCTCAGCACTGTACTCTTGGCAAATACTGCAAGAGTACACTGGAAGCTTTATAAAAGACTCAGCATGAAAGCAGGCTCACATCAGTTCAGAACTTCAAGTAAAGTACACAACCAGAGAAAGGGCAATGCAGGACGCCTGCTGAATCTCTCTCTGACATGAAGATCTGAAACAGACTTTGCACAAACCATGGGAAAGACAAGACTTGGAATAGGTCTCTTGATACAAGGTGGGTTCTGATAAATAACCCTTCAAAGAGAGATCCAGAGGAGGGGTAAATTCAAGGTCAGTGATGACAGTAAAGAAAAAAGGATTCTGAACCAAACCAAGACACTCGCAACAGATTGTCTGGGAACACTGCACTAATAAAGGATGAGAAGCAAAGGCAAAGCTGATCTTCTATGATCTTTGATTCCCTGTCATTTACGGACACCCCACACCCCTCTGGAGTCTTGGTAACATTTATTTATTCTCTCACACCAGGAGGGGAAAATGGAGCCCAGAACAGGGCTTTTTTCATCACTGACTACAAAAGTGTAGCGCTCGACTTGATGTCATTTCAACGAGAAGNCCTGTCATTTACGGACACCCCACACCCCTCTGGAGTCTTGGTAACATTTATTTATTCTCTCACACCAGGAGGGGAAAATGGAGCCCAGAACAGGGCTTTTTTCATCACTGACTACAAAAGTGTAGCGCCTCGACTTGATGTCATTTCAACGAGAAGTGGAAGCAGCAGGACTGGGTCATTCCTCAGTTTCTTCTAAGAAAAGGTAACAACAGGTCTACTTCTTGGTGGATGATGATCAGGGAACAATTTATATGCGCTCAGGTCGAGCGCATAAAAGACAAATTATGTGGCTATACCAATACTTCCCTTCTTCTCCTGCCTCCCCAAGCAAAACTCTCAGCTTTTCTTATGTAGAACTTTCTTCCCTCAAAGTGGAACAAATTCACAGAAAATCTGAACGCCCTTTTCAGAGAACAGTTTCAAATTTGTCATAGGTTTAAAGAAGCAAGGCTAGTTCATCAACACTTTGTGGTAAACTGGTTTTAGGGTATATTAATGTAAAGTGCACTGCTCAAATTACACACACAGGCAATAACAGCACTCCACTAAATATTTTTTTATCAAGTTGCAAGAAGTTTGGGCCAGTATGTGGGAAGCAGAATAAACAAGCAGCAACGAAGCAATCGCTACACACTCGTAGTAACTGGGGAGAAATCTCCTGTTAATTTCAGAATTAACAAACATATTAAAACCAACACATACGTTTTGATCTTAAATATGAGAGAGAAAAATCATTCCTCCAATATTTAACAGGCTTCAGTACTTTCTCTTGGCACTGATAATACTGCAATAAATTGCCGTTGCCCGTTATCTGTCCGTCCTTACTTTTCACAGTAACATGGCACTACACCAATACACTGAAAGATGATCTGTTTTAAACCTGTTTCTACCTGAACACTTCATTCCAGTATTCTTTCACGTAGGAAACCTGGTGAAAAGGAATATCAAGCTTCTGACAGACCCGGTAAGCATCTTCACAATCTCTGTCGATGGAGCAAGCTCCCTGTTCATCCAGAGGGTCCCAGTTCTTCATAAAGACGCCTGTCACCTGGTAACCTAGGAAACGAAGGTAAGAACGACTTATAAAGTGAAATTCTCACAGCCTGGACACAAAACCTGTGTTTTTCAAGACTCGCTTCAGTAACTGCTTCCTTCGGAAGACGCGAGTAGCCCCGTGCCAAGCAAACGCCCTGCCAGGCTTTAGGCCGCAGTTACTGCGTGACTGTCGGTTACCCACAGCCCACAGCCGGCGCAAAAACAAGCTCTCACGGCAACCCCGCACCACGGCACCGCCCAGCGCCGAGCTTCTGCCGCCCCNCGGGCAGTGCCCGGCCCTGCCGCCCCCGCTCACCTCGGCGGCGCAGCAGCAGGGCGGCCACGGCGCTGTCCACCCCGCCGGAGACGGCGCAGGCCACGCGGCGCCCGGCCGCCGCCGCCGCCGCCAGCATCGCTCCCGCCCCGTCGCCACTGCGGCTTCCGGCCGCCCGCCCCTCCCTTCCGAGGGCGCTCGGGGGAAACGCGGCTCCCCGCAGGGGTTCCGAGCCGGAGCTCGGGCCGGAGAACCCCGTTTCCTTACCGCGGCCGCACCAGTAGCGCGAGCACTTGGGTTTGGAGCTCGTGCAGGCACGCGCCGGCGAGTACTCCCGGTGCCCGTACGTCCCGCCCCCTTAGTTCACGGCCACGCAGCCGGCCCGCACCTCTCGCAGCAGGGGTGCGGGGTGAGGGCCCTGGCCGCGGGAGGGGCAGGGGCTGCGAAGGGCAGACACCACAGCGTTAAACCAAAGAGAACGGTGGAAAAATCAGAAGAGCTCACTGGCCCCCAGGCCTCCCCCTT
>VZSC01017936.1:506359-550910 GCA_013398225.1 Steatornis caripensis | reverse complement strand
TTTTTAGTAAGTCAGGGAGCACTGCTGTAGTCTTTCCATATAGACTTGTAACTTTATTATAAGTTCTTGTTCACTGATGTATTAGTTATTTTTAAAGCAAGTCTCACTGATTTTATTTCCTTCTTGGTCGTGTATCCTGATGTATGTTTCTATGGGCAAATAGCGTTCAGCAAAGCCTTCACTATGGGAAGCGTTATTAAAAAGAAAGGGTACCCCAAAGCTTACTCTAAACTTGGCTTGCGTATACCACAGGCAAATAATTNACATGCTGAGCCCCTTCCCCAGTTGGAAGCATTTAAGTGCTGGTCTTTCATGATGACGTTTTTAGTAAGTCAGGGAGCACTGCTGTAGTCTTTCCATATAGACTTGTAACTTTATTATAAGTTCTTGTTCACTGATGTATTAGTTATTTTTAAAGCAAGTCTCACTGATTTTATTTCCTTCTTGGTCGTGTATCCTGATGTATGTTTCTATGGGCAAATAGCGTTCAGCAAAGCCTTCACTATGGGAAGCGTTATTAAAAAGAAAGGGTACCCCAAAGCTTACTCTAAACTTGGCTTGCGTATACCACAGGCAAATAATTCATCTCAATAACGGGGTAGGTAACTGTCTTAAAAAAAAGAAAAAAAGAAACAAATTAATATGTTCTAGGAACACACATTTTCCACGGAATTACGTTTATCAAAACAGATTATCAAAGCTTTATAATTAGCTTCCTGGCAAATAAGAATTAGCATATATTATATGAGTACTGTGCGTTAATCAAATAATATTTAGTGAGGCACCCACCTATGCATGCCCAGGAACTACAAAGTTAATGAAAGATGGCAGTACACGAAACTGTAACTAATTAGGCGAGACACAAAAATTCCGTAGATGTTTGACTGAATATGTTAGAATTTCCTCGTTACCATATTTACATGGTAAGTTTATTCCAGTACTTAAGTTTGGCAAACTAAACTATTTAAAGTTAACTTTCTGTCTTCTGTACAGATATATACTCACTGTATTTCTTTGTGTGTTTTTCAACTTCTGTATTTTAAATACCCAAAGGGTTTTGGCTTAAAAGGGGAGAATAAGAGTAAACAATGGAACTCTAAACTAGTGTACTACCTCCACGGCTACACAACTCCCTTGAGGGTTTGTCACTGTGTGACAGTATTGCAGTCTCTAAAGCTAATGCTGCCGCCTGGCAAAAACCGCCACCGATCTGGTGCTGGGCAATGCTAAGGACTCGCTGGCTCCCAGTGCCCAGCGGTAAGGGTGTGAAATAAGGCTGCATTCATCCTGCTTATTTTCAGGCATCAAACTGAGGTACCATATGAAGTGTTTTGTCCCCTTTAGAGATGAAGAATATATCGAGAAAAGATATCACAAAGTGTTTGGGCTCTAGGTAGGCTGAATTAGCCTCGGAGGCTGTTTCCATTTATTGTGGAAGGAAGCTTACAGGTGATAACCGCCTAACACCAAGGTCACGGGTTGGATGGGCTAAAGCAAGGGCTCAAAGAAGTACCACAGCCCAGGGACTAAAGCACATTAGAAATGAATGGGCCACACTTAGAAATCTTTTTAGTCATAATTCAGCAATATTGTGTAATGTAATTGCTGTGATTCTACAATTTAGCCTAATGAGGATGTAAACATCCAAATGGTTTTCTATACCATTTTCCAAAAAAAAGAAAAGTGGCTGTTTCAGAGGTGTGTAGAATAAAAAAGGTCTAATGTACCTCTGTAATAGCAAAGTCAAGGTTGCAAAGATCTTTAAAAATAAAAATTTCTGAAGTAGTTTTATAGACGTTACAGAATGAGTATGAGAAGCCACTCAAATTTGTAGCTCTCACAAATAGAATGACAGAATCCTGGAATTGTTTAGGTTGGAAAAGACCTTTAAGATCATCAAGTCCAACCGTTAACCTAGCGTGGCCGAGTCCACCCCTAAACCATGTCCCTCAGCACCACATCTACAGGTCTTTTAAACACCTCCAGGGATGGTGACTCAACCACCTCCCTGGGCAGCCTGTTCCAATGCTTGACAACCCTTTTGGTAAAGAAATTTTTCCTAATATCGAATCTAAACCTCCCCTGGTGCAACTTGAGGCCATTTGCTCTCATCCTATTGCCTGTTACTTGGGAGAAGAGACTGACACCCACTGCGCTACAACCTCCTTTCAGGTCATTGTAAAGAGCGGTAAGATCTCCCCTCAGCCTCCTTTTCTCCAGGCTAAACAACCCCAGCTCCCTCAGCTGCTCCTCATAAGACTTGCGCTCCCGACCCTTCACCAGCTTCGTTGCCCTTCTTTAGACACATTCCAGCACCTCAATGTCTTCCTTGTAGTGAGGGGCCCAGAACAGAACACAGTATTTGAGGTGCCTCACCAGGGCCGAGTACAGGGGGACGGGCCATCGCTGCCCTCATCCTGCTGGCCACACTATTTCTCGTAGAAGCTAGGATGCTGTTGGCCTTCTTGGCCACCTGGACACATACACTGTCTCATATTCAGCCGGCTGTCGACCAACACCTCCCAGGTCCTTTTCTGCCGGACATCTTTCCAGCCAGTATGTTCTCTGTCTTAGACTGAATTGTATACACTCCAATATTAAAAAAGGATATGATTTCTGACCCCAGGTTACCACTTTTTTTGTATGATGCTTTAAGTAGGCATTAAAAGAATCATGTGAACTTGTTGACAAGATGTTTGTTTGTTTGTTTTAAGATAAAGACAGGTCGCTGTAACTCCAGTCTAGAGAATGCATAAAGGAAAGGAAAAGTACAGCTATACAGAAAATCATCTGTGGTTATAAAACACAAATACCTGCAATGGAAGAGCAATTTAGATTAGAAACCAGCACTGTTTGTGTCCTTAATTTATTTCCATGATTTTCTAGATCAGAGCGTGAAATGCTCTGGCTGTTTTTAATTAAACCTGTAAACTGAAGACTGTTTTCTTCTTTTCTTTTTAAAAAAAAATATTGTTGATTGTAGAGCATATGTTGTTTATTTAGAATGCTAGCTCTTGCTGTTCAGATCTATTTGAGTTCCCTTTGTATACACTTTGAGCTTGTGAGGGTTTTTTTTTCACTAAATGTCTTTGAAGCCTATCAGTTGCGATGCATATTTACCGTTAATCCAGCAGAAGTATGGCGAATGGCAGACCCATGTACTGACACTGAGAAGGATGGAACATCGTATTTATTCCACCCACAGAATAAAACTGATTTTTGGTGTTGTCAAAGATTTGGGGAAAAAGAGGAGATGGAAACAAAAGTTACGAGATTTTTGCTGTCTATCCGTCTCTTCCCTGATAAGATTTTTAATCTATTGAGCAGTTTAAAGCTAATTTGATGGTATGAGGAACTCAAAGTCTGTAAGTTTCCACTGGTTTACTGAAAATACATTATCAACACATGGATTGACATCAGAATAGTGCTGTGGAGGAAAAAGCTGTAGTCTGGGCTCAACCATAGTACGGAACATTACAAAATCCACTTGGCACAGCCGTTAGAGTGCTCTTAGGGGTTTGCCTGTACTTTGGACCTGGATAATGTGGAGATAGGGTGCCTCCAGAAACCCAGCTATACCCTCTTGTGGTTTTACCCTCTTTGTAGTTTTATTGTATCATCTGTATGCCAGGTTACGGGTGTTGGATGTAATTTGTGACTAGTATCTCGTGTATTTGTGTGCAGAACGCTTTAATTTTGTAATGTACCTATATTTTTAGTCTTGAAGAAGGATCTCTTGCCTCCATGCTCATTAAGATTTTTCCTGCTGACCACTGGCATATCACTTGTCCCATATATATGTAAAGTGCTTATACAGATTTTATAGGTCTACTAGCCACCTGTTCCAAACTCACTGAAGTGTAGTTGGAGACTTCTTCTTTCTGTTTCTTTCACTGAGTTTTGGATCAGACTTTATGGAGCATTTACTGCTTTTTTTTGAAAATAATAATGTTTTTCTAGGAAGTTAAAAATGAGACACTGCTTCAACAAAAAGTTTATTAACTGACATGGTATTAGTAAGTACAAAAGGTGCTCTACTTATGTGTGGTAAAGAGCTATTTAAAGTAGGCACCATGGTAGGAATATTGGTAATACAGAGAGATTTTTGTATCAAAAGAGATGTTTGGTTTGATGCTATAGGTGTTTCACTCAATTTTTTCCCCATCCATTTCCTTTTCTGTTTGAATCTTTGAAATTAAACGGTTTTATAAGTTCACGTATGGTAAATGTGTTTGGTACGTGGTTTGGCGAGCTAGTGGATATGTTTTGTCTCAAAAATCCAACCATCAGGTAACAGGTTTCATTCTTCCATTTTCAAACAGTGGCATGGACTTGGATATCCATTTTGCAAATGCAGGATTGCACCTTCTCATTCAAAGAAGTACTGCATGTTGTTTCTCATTTTCTGATAAGAACATGCAGAGATTGTAGTAAAGATAAGTTTAGGCTAAGACTACTCAGAAAAGAAATGATCTTCCTCTTAAAAAAAAGGAAAAGTTGACATTTCAAAGATATTCCTCTTCTGTTAGATTGTAACAAAGATGTAACAAAAAAAATCAGTAGAACAGAGATAGAGGAAAGGTGGTTGGAAAAGATTAGGCTGGTAATTAAAGTGTGTTTTATTTGGGAAACATGTAGTTTGAAATCTCTGCTATGCCGTCTTTCTGTACTCCAGGTGGTGCCCTAACAGTGGGTTACAAAGGCAAGGCCGCAGCTGGAGTTTCCATTTTTAATAAATTGAGGAGAGTAGCTCTGAAATACAGTAGACTGAGCTTCACGGTTCTGATCCTAAATATCTTAACAGCGGTATGAAATTACAACATTTAATACAGCAAGGCCCTAGTGGTCAGCACTTTAATTGGTAAGTGTTATTACAGGTGAAAAAGGCAGAACAGCTACTTGGACTTGAGCACGTCACAACTCAAGCAAACACGTTGTTAATACTACTGTCACTATTTTAAAGCATTAGCGGCAGTGATGTGTTAATATTCAACTATTAAATCTGATTCTTAACCGAATTGTTTAATCAAGCAGAGTGACCTTGGCAGCAGTGGGATGCCACGGAGATGGGGAGTTAAGGCTTAACAGAGCAATTCTAAGTTATACTTCAGTTACTGGCACTGTTTGGGTTTTTTAGAGCTCTGGACTTTCCTATTTTTAAAATGCCTACTTGCAGTCTAAAAAGAATAGAAAATTCATCCAACCAGCAGCTTGAGTGAGTTTGGGGAGTGAAGTATTAAATGCAAACAGAACTGAAGGCTGCGCCATCACTGAGGGCATTTTCTCTGACTGTTGTTTGCTATACTTAAGTTGCAAGGCAAAGCTTACCAGTGCTTTTATTTCCACAGCCATTTCACGTGTAGATCTTTAGTCTCTGTGGACTGAACAGAGCAAAGCGTTTTGAAAGAGAGGTCTAAGCTCACAACTAACTCCTGTGATCTGCTGTTTTATTTTCTAAAGACTTATGGAAGTGAGTGTGTACAGTTTTTCTAAGAATTAATTGGAATTATAGTTATGAAAGCTGATAGGCTCCAAAGAAAGGGCCCATCATTAATGTGGCGTCCCAATGGGAAATGATGTAAAGGTCAGTGAGTACCTTTCTGCTTATTATATATTGGTTACTCTAACAAATACATTAAATTAATGACATATGAAGTTAAGAAAAGTTCCCATGCAAGGGTCTCTCCAAGCACACTAGCCAGATTAAATACTCAGCACCAGTCTTGGTAGCTCAGTTGCAAATAAAGATATCAGAGAGATCACTGAACTGTTAAGAAATTCTAGTATAGCTGAAAAAGAGTGTAGGAGAGCTAGAGGAGGTTTTCCAAGTGGCAGTGAAATACTAATTGTGTAATAAATGGATACGGAAGTCTGACAGAGAAGGTGCTGTTGTATAGTGGATGTTACGACAGGCCATTAAAGAAACCCACCTGAACTGGGCCTGTGCCCTTAAAATTACTGTGAATGAGCAAGTCCAGTAGCAGGATGAAGTCCAGTAGCCGTTTCCTCAGAAAACATCTGACAACGGGCCAAGCTGCTGGGCAATGACTGAATGAGGGTTTCGTGCCTGTGTTTGTGAAGCCCTCTAAGTGACTAGAATTATCCCTGCTGGCCTTTAAAGTTCTTGCAGTTCTGAACTGCTTTCATCTGAGCAACCCTTTCTTCTGCTACAGTGCCTGGGAATTCCACAGTCTTCATTAATATTCATTTTCGGATCCTCCTTGTATATACTTAAAAAAGAAGGTGAACCATTTGTGAGGAATAGCCAGTGTTGTACTGTGGCCACCCGTCATAGCTAATGGGTGATAATCCCACCAAACCATCGACCATCTGTAATACCAGTGTTGCAGTTAATATCTGAAATTCAGGAATGCAGATTCTCCTCTGTCACACGTACTGTTTCCTACAGACACACAAAGGTTATTGGTCCATTTTTAACTTAAAATCTTCCATGTATTTTTTACAACTGCTTGTAAGTAAATTCTCTCTCAGCACACAGTACGAGTGACTTTATAATATCTTTGTTCTGAGCTTTACTTAGAAATGAAGATCAGATCAGACTTTTTTTCCGTGTATATTTTTTCTAGTGCTCTTGGAGGGATAAAGTAAAGGCCTTTCAAAGCAGTTTGGCTTCATTCCAGCGTCAGACAATGCATTTGATTATGAGGCCCGAAGATCAATGCAGTTTCTTGAAAATAGCCTTGGTTTCGAAAAATGCGTGACTGAGATGTGCAGATTGATTAGATCTGCATCTTTATGTATCTGCTGTCCTATGTAGATTTTTTCCTGTGGAACATGAAAGGACATTTTCCAAAAATTTACTTTTCTAAGTTGACAGTCTAAGTATAACATTAATATAGCATTTTGTACCTCACATTTATTCCCTGTTTCTAGACTCCGATTTTTGCTGTTCCTCAGGAATTAGCACACTTCCTCACCTTTGTGAAGAGACAGCAGGAATGCTAGTGGTGATCAATTCCTAAAATCACAAACATCAAAGATGTTAGACCAGTGGATGCAAGACCCTGATGTTTTTTCCGTAAGTGTCAGTGGTTTTGCATCTGTTGCCAATTCTCTTGATGTTTTCCCTCATGACTTGAATGGAAGGTGGTGTAATACTTGAAACACCATGCTTTCTGGAGGCACTTGGTTAAAAAGCTCTTGTATTTTTTACATAAAAGAGGTGATGAGAAGTGTACTTATCTTGCTACTGCAGTTTACCTTGTCATTGTGCTACAAATAATGTATATAGGGTATAATATTTTGATTTTTGAATTTCACTTCTTGCATATGTCCGTTCTATTACAGTGAATTGGAGGCAAGGTGATGAAATAGAAAAGACTCGCATCTGAATGAGAAAATGGTCAGAGAGACTGAAAGATAAATCAGTGACACAAATTGTGATTTCCACAAGGTGTTAGATAAGACAGAACCAAGAAAGCAGGTAAATAAAAGTATACCAAAATGGAAAACCGGGAGTTTATTGACGTATGATCTGGATTAAAATCTAGTGAGTTACTGAAAACAGTTTTTTATTTTTTAAGCATTCAGTTTTTGCTACTTTCAAAAATTAGGAACAGTTGCTTACTGTCTCTGAAAGGATTTAACACTGTAGTGTCTGTATCTCATTATTCCATATTCTGTCTTTTTTGAACAGATCAGAATAGAATCAATATTATGCTTTCCATAACTGTATGGCTAATTCTATTCTTCATGAATCAGGATACTATTTATTCATAGTTTTTCTGAAACTCGGAGAATTTTGTGTTTAACGGTAGTATCAAAAAGACTAAAAAATGTTAAAGTAATTATGTGTAAGTATTACTAGATAATGCACCCACAGCACACATACTGAGCAGACGCTCTGTTCTCATGAGATTTAACACAATGACTGTCAGACTTCAGTACGTATGCTTTGGATTCAATCTCTGCAGATTAATAGAACTCAATGAAATATTTACCTTAATTGCACTTCAACCTCTTTCTTTTAATCATGTTTAATAGATCTAACAGCAAGCACTGCTTCCCACTGGTGGTTTTCTCATTAGCACACTATTGGAAATAAAATTTGAAGAGGAAGGTTAGCCACTAAAGCAGCAGAGAATTTAAGGTAATGTTTCCTGTGTTTTTAGGACATTCACATAACCCTGGTAGTAAAAGTTGTATCACAGAATCACTGAGGTTGGCCTAGGCCTCTGCAGACTGTATAGTCTGATATCCCTGCTCAGAGCAGGGGCAGCTAGAGTACGTTACCGGACATTGACCAGCTGGGTTTTGAATATCTCTGAGGACAGAGACTCCACGTCCTTGCTGGGCAACCTGCTCCAGTGTTAGACCCCTCTCGCCGTAAATATTTTTTTTTCCTTATCTTTAAACATAATCTGTGGTATTTCAGTTTATTGTTTGAGAGAATCTCCTTGTATGAGAGATGCTCCAAGCACCTAATCATCTTCATGGCCTTTTGCTGCACTCTCTCCAGTATGCCCATGTCTCTTTTCTATTTGGGAGCCCACAACTGCACGCAGCACACCAGACATCTCCTCACCAGGGCTGAGCCGATGGGTAGGATCACTGCCCGTGACCTACTGGCAATGCTCTCGTAGCTCAGACGGGGATGCCATCAGCCTCTTTTCCTTCAAGGGCACACTGCTGAGTCCTGGTCAATTTGGTGTCTACCAGGACCACCCATGGCCTTTGCTGCCAAGTAATTTTCCAGCAGTTTGCCCCATAACGTGTACTGGTTCATGTCTTCTAAAAGTTCCCCTATAAAGGGTGACATGTTTAACTTTATACTAAAGTCTATCTTGGGGTGTGGACGCAGTTGCAAGAAAATTTGTATTTCCAATAGCCCTTTTGAAATTTTAATCATGTCGTTACGGTAGGAGTTTTTCATGCAGACCTAGTGCTGCCCTCTTGCCCTCTTCCATCCTACAGCTGTGAAATAGACCCTCACAAAGTGTTTAGTGTTGCTTCATGTCATTGGAGAGAGTAAATTTATTTTATTGTTGAAAAGCAGAAGTGTAATACATTATCCTGGGACATCTGACCATGTCCTTCTAATAGGTATCTGAATAATTTTATTCTCACAGAACGAAATTGGGTTTTTTTTCCTGAAGTTCAAAGCATCTCCTTTTCTTAATGTTTTGTATTCAGCGACAACCATTCCACATTTGCTCGTGAACTTTGGAGACATGCAAAAAGAATGAGCAAGTGACAAGCCGGAAAGGAAATTAGTATCTGGGTTTGATTCACTTGTCTTGCAAGTGAAGTTGTAAACAAATGTGGAATTTAAAGGAGGATTACAGAATTTTGATTTATTCTGTTCTGCATGTTCCATATCAGTAGTTTAATTCCAGAGAGAATAATGTAAATATAGTAGACAGATCAGGATTACACCAGGATCGATATTCAGATCAAGATACCAACAGTATTCAATAGTATTAACTCCTAGCATCCACTTTTTTACAGTGCCATAGAAGTAATGAATTCTTAACTTTTTTTCAGTGTTTGCAGGTAGGGTGAAAAACTCGCTAGTGTTATTGGGAGGTAAGAATGAACATCAAAAGAAGGTTACATCTAAATTCATATATATGTATATAGAGAGGGGTGTGTGCATATATGTAATTTATAGATTAGAAAAGTGTATGAGGACAGTCTCTATCAGTCTCCATCAATACTTAAATTTTCTTTAACACAAATTCAAGACCCATTTATTAACTGCCCATGCATGTACAAAGAAGAGACTCTTAGTTGCACTGAGTAATTTCCTGATATTATTCTTCATAATGGTAAAGTTTTGATCTTTAATGTCTATTTTGACCCTTAGCTTGCTTATCAGCCGATACCTCTGTCTTGATCTCAAGCAAGAAAAGTCACCAAGGAATTTTGTGAAACTTGTAGTGCCTCAGAAAGGTAAACTTCAGGCCGGTTTCATCTCTTGTTCTCAAATCCTCCCAGCATTAAAATTGATAAAGAGATGATTTATCAGGATGAGAAGTATTCAGCCTTGACATACAGAAGTTCAGAGCTCCATGTATGTCCTCATTTGTCATTGTCTTCAGTCATTCGTCATTTATGATCATTACAGTTTTATGCAGCAATGGTTCAAGTTCTGTTTTGAAATAGCTCACATCATACATTTGTGGAACCCCATTTAAAATCTCTGAAAGTACTAATTTATTTAAAACAGAAACTTAATGGGGCTCTTTGCAGTCACAAATTCACACTTAAATGTATGCGGGCCAAACCATGCTGTCTTTATTCCTTGTGTCAATGAAAACTTTTTTTCTTAAGCAGGCAAGCAAAATTTAGTCCGCATTAAATTTTTTTGCCAGAGAACAAAGTACTTGAAAATAACTTGAATTGTCTACTGCAATCTTGTAAATTTTCATAGTACTTTGTATTAGGGTTAATCAGCTGATAAAAATCAATGCAGTTGATCATCTGATTAGCTGAACTAAATTGTAATTATGTGCTAATGAAGATCATTTGTAAGCATACAGCATGCATATAATTCTTAAGTTTGATTTCTAAAGCTTGACAGTGTTCTATTCTAGGAATTTTTATCTTCCTCTTTGTTTTGTATTGGTATGTTTGAATACTGTATTTCCTTCTTGCTTTTAAGACAGTAGAAAACAAAGATATCTAGGTTCTTTTGTAAGGAGGTGCAAAAATGGTTGTGAATATCTAAAACTTTGTTTGAAATTTGGTTTGCTCTCTGATAGGTAAGGTGGGTAGAAAATTGCCTGGACAACTGGGCTCCAAGTATTATAACCAGGAGAGCAAACTCCAGCTGCCAGCTGGGTGCTTGTAGTATCCCTTAGGAATTTGTACTGGGCCAATACTGCTTTACACTATCAAGAGCCTGGATGTTGGGACAAAGTCCCCTCTCAGCAACTTTGTGGATGATATTCATTAATATGCTGGAAGGCAGGTCTGCTATTCAGAAGGACCGTGGTAAGCTGGAGAAAAGGGTTGACAAGAGTCTCAGAAATTGCAACACGGGCAAATGCAAAGTCCTGCCTCAGGTTTGGAATAACCCCATGCAACAGAGTAGGCAAGGAGCCGTAGATGAAAACTGTAAAAGTACCTGGGGGGTCTTAGTGAACAAACTGAACAAGAGTCAGCAGTGTGCCCTTGCAGCGAAAGCAGCCAGCTGCACGCTGCGTTAGCAAGGGTGCTGGAGAAAGTCAAGGGAGGTGGTTCTTTTCCTCCACTTGGCTGCGGTAAGACTAATTCTGGAGTGCTGTGTGCACTCGTGGGCTCCGCAATACATGAGAGACGTGGGCATACTGGAGCAAGTCCAGCAGAAGCCGTCAAGATGGTCAGGGGCTCGAAGCACGTGATGCGTAAGAGGAGAGTGGGCTAGTTGGGTTTGGTCAGCCTTGAGACGAAAAGCCAAAGAGAACATTTGTGCCATCGTAATTTAGGTGTTTTGCTCTTTTGTAATACCTGGTTCAAACTAAGTAACAGATATTTAAAAACAGCTTTGTAAACAGAGAACTACAACAGCCTTTGGGCAATTTGGTGTCATTTAAGAGCAAAAATAATAGCTCATATTTGAAAAATGATAGAACCAAATCAAGCCTAAAGAGATAAAACACTCAAATCCCTTTAAAATTCAGTGCATTCTTACTTCACTCACACAAACAAGGTTTCGTGTTCTTAAAATTAAAGGTAATTAACATTTGTTTGCTTGTTTGTTTTCAATTTAAAATAATGATGTAGAAGTCAATTCTCTGCTGTCTAATGTTTGAACCTTACACATGCACACGCACACACACACACACACACAAAAATGTCGTTTGGACCGAGATTGTCTGGTGATGATTCTGATCAGAGAATTACATTACAGTTTCATTAACTCCAGCAAAACCTTTTGATTCTTCTGCTTACACCACTTACAGTTTGTTTAGATAAAGGTGTAGGTTGCTGTACCTTTTTTAGGGCTATTTCTCATGAAAAACAAAGACGATATTGAATGAATTGTTCTGTTCAGCAAAGTTACTGTCGAGCATAGTTTGATGCTTTCAATAACTTGAAACTGCTTGAATAAAACAACATAATGACAGAGGACTCAACCCCTCTTTAGTATGGGTTAGCATACTACTCTGTCAATAAGGCAATAATAATAATAACAACTTGAAAAAGCAGCAAAGCAATTTCAACATCAGGATAAATGTTTCAGATAAATTGCTAGCTTATACATTGACCTTGGTGAGCGCTTTCATGGGAATGTGGGATTATTATATACAACTTGTCAAACAAAACAATAGTTTATAATCTTAAAAAATTAAATGGCCTCAACGTAATTGTAAAAAATGCACCGAAAAAGACAATAAATGCAAGTAGCTGTTCAGGTCATGTCTTTATTAATAGCATGTCATTAAGCAAACTAAAAAGCGTTAACTGTGCCATATTTAGAGATTAAGTGGGAGCAGAACCTCATTAACTCTAACAGGAAATCTCAGTCAGATGATAGCAGGGCTGGGAGCACTTCACTAAGTACATCTGTATAGTCCATCCTTATTAAAGGGTCATGTAGAGAAACAAGGCACCTTAAGTACTACAATATATTGGGTTGGCTCAGAGCCTTGTAGAGGGACTAGAGAGCTGCTCCTATCCTCCAAGAACCCGTTTGCCCGTCTGTCTTGAAAACGCCTGGCGCTTAAAAGGATGGAAGAAATTACTTGTCCAAGATGAACCCAGACTGCTCAAGACAATAACCTGTGTGTGAATCAACCTCAGTGGCCTCTCTGGATTTGGTAATAGACAAGTCTCCTCACTTTCACACGTGCCACCCCCCCGCCCCTTTTTAATTTTGTCCTCTTCCAGCTTCTCACTATATTTTTTTTCTTACCTCAGCTGTATATTCCAGTGTCGCGCGTGGACGGCCTTGGCGTTCCCCTCAGCAAGCTGTGCTTTCCCTGACAATTTGCCACGTGGGCGGTTTCAGCCTGCGAGGGCCAGCCAGGTGCTTGCCCAAGACGAAGGGGAGTGAAAGGCTGTAACAGAAGTGCCCCGCGTACAATGCAGATGAATAGCTGAAGAAAAGGAGCGGGACTAAGTTGAAGCAAGCCAACTATTTTCTCCTGCAGCGCTCTGGGCTGAGGTTTCCAAGGGCCAGAGNGGTGCTTGCCCAAGACGAAGGGAAGTGAAAGGCTGTAACAGAAGTGCCCCGCGTACAATGCAGATGAATAGCTGAAGAAAAGGAGCGGGACTAAGTTGAAGCAAGCCAACTATTTTCTCCTGCAGCGCTCTGGGCTGAGGTTTCCAAGGGGCAGAGCGCCAATCTGGCCGATCACTCTCGTTGTTGTGATATAACTACATTACCCATTGTAAAAAGGGTTAACTCCTGCCAGAAGTAACAGAGAGAAATTTTTTGGTTTATCCCTTCTTGCCTGGGCCAAATTTGAACTGATGTTTATTGAAAACCCTTAAAACATTATAAAGAAGACAGACATTACTGAAATTTAATCCTACCAAAAACCCCAAGAGAAATTAAAAAAGTAGGGGGAAAAGAGTTGGGCTGCAGAACAGGTTAGGGGTATCTGAACTCTACTCACCGCATACGAGGAAGGTTTTAAATTCAGTGCTGAAATTTCTTTTTCCCCACAGTAGCAGAAGCAAATTAGGAGCTATTGAAGGCACTGTTAATTCACTGTCATTTATTTCTTGCACCATTTCTATGAAATTTTTCTTTCTTCTTGTCCTGGAAATATGGTGTTGCTATTGCTTGCAACAAGCACAGGCTTTGTGTTAGGATAACAACACGGGCCTTAGGACCTTGTCTGGACTTGGCTTGGCCTGCGTGTGCTCTGTTTAAGCTTGTTTAGCTAGAACAATTGTCTGACAAAGAGGTGCTACTACCTATTTTGGTTTAGCTTTTGCACAGTTGTCTGGTGTGTGTATGTGTGTATATAAATAAGCATATATACATGCTTGTACGTTGTTCTATGCATCTGTGTAACCACCAGGTAGGAAAAGCAAGTAGTTTTTCTGTGCAGAATGAACTACCTATGACCCCGGAACAAAAACGCAGCACAGAAGAGTATAGGCAAGAGATAACAGCAGAGGTTTTGAATCTGCAGGGACAGGATGGTATCAAAGGCCTGGGAACTATAAATAACTCACTAGTAGATGATTAAAGGAAGCCAGGCTGCGGCCTGAGTAAAACCAGTTTTAGGGGTAGGTAACAAAGAGAAGAAAGAACAAATGTCTGAGATGCATGCACACACACAGGTATAGTACATTTGAATGTAACATGTACTTGCAAACCAGTGAAGAGTGAGCATATGAGCAAGCGTGTAAAAACGACCTGAAGTGGTTCTAGGCGTGAGAAGAAATAAAACATGGATAAGGGTAAGCACACCATCGTAGAAAAGCATTGATTTTAGAAGATTTGTGTAGATATTTTAGCTTAGATATATTTTTAGATGTAAGTGCTAGTATCACCGCAGCTGGACTAATTCTTTAGACGGTTAAGATTTCAGTTAAAGCAACACTAATTTATTTGCTTTGCATAGAAGGTGTGTTTCTTTTGCTCATGTCTACATTTTAAGTACAGGAAACAACAAGATTTTAAGTACAACACATTACAAACTAGTGGGAATTTGTGCAACCTACACTGTAATTTTGATGAAATAAATTGCTAGCACTTTGTTGCACAGCAGCACACACAAACTGGTGTGATAGTGACTCGAAGCCTGGCCTCTCACGGTTAGTAAGGTTCCGAAGGATTACCCAAGTTCTTCCCTTAGCAGAAGTGGCTGATGCGGTTTTTGAACAAGAAAGCACCTATGACTAGGACAGCCTAAATCTATTTCTAGAAGTATGGAGTTTGTCAGTTGAGCACACGGAGGTCAAGCTACCCCACTTCTACATGGAGCTATGAAAACTTGCAGGTTACCAGCCATTTTTCTCTAGAGAATGCAATATGAGCCGTCATTATTTATTTATAGTCCAGAAACATTGCGTTCTATTTTACAGTTGAAATTTTTATACATGTAAGTAGTTGATCAGTTTGAGAAGTGTGAATTTCAGTAAAGCCCCTCTCAGTCCTCTAAAATGTAAACATAGGATTTAAACAGTTTTACTTCACTGCAACAATATATTGCCCATAAAGGCAAGGAAAACGTAAATATTTGTAAGCTGAAATACTGAACTGCTTATTTTATCTCATAGTGGCGTATTTGAGCTCAGCTATGTCTGACTACACATTGTCCTACCTATAAACAAAGTCATTAGATTGTCCGCGGAGCCTTCCAAACATGTGTCTGTAATCAGGAGTGTTATAATCCTAACACTTTCTGTATTGGTAGTTTGATCTATACAAACACGAATACAATAGTAGAGGGATTTTAAAAGTCAAATAAATGTCACTGGAGTGCAGTAGTAAATGTGTCCAAGGAACGTGCTACCTTAATTGAAAATTCAAATTACTGAGCATTCCTGCTTTTCAATAAAACATTCAGTGCTGTTGAATGAAAAATCGATACCTGCTTTATAGTGCCTTTTTCTTAAGCAGTAGGCGAGCACTCAATTCCCCTTCAAAAGGTTTTTATTCTTCTATCTTTAGTATTTACACCTCTTCCTCTTTCTCTCTCCACGACAGAACAGTATTCTGTTTCTTTTGTAAACCAAACCATAGTTCACTGGTAAAAAACAGAACACGTGGTATTCAAATTTAGTAGTGAGTGCACTATTAAAGCCATTACGTAGTCAGGTGCCTGCATGCTTCTTTTTTCCTGAGAGAACATTTACTTTAGACTGCGTCTAGTGAGATTTCAGGAAATACTCTAGTTTACGTTTGGATAGGATAGGCTTTAATTTTAAGGCAGGAGCTTCGACGTTCTTGTAAGATAATTTGAGATTTGTCCTTGTTATTCAGAGAAAAAAGAATTCTAGAACAAATACGTAAAAGTTCAACTGGAAATGGTAAAAATGTGCTGGAGATTTGTAGGTTGAAAGGAAATTGTAGATACCTGTTAAAGCAGAGATCTTTGTGGAATGTGACATTCTTGGAGAAGTTTCTCCATGATGCTTGATAGAGATTCAGTGTACTCCTGTTGCTTTTGATCTTTGACCTGCACATTTGACAGTCTTCTATGTGAGTAGGCTTTAGCATGAAAGGACCAGTTCTTTGTGCCACTTTGCCCTTTCTGTTTTCACTTGCTCCTTTCAGGAGGTAGCACAGAAACTCCATTAGTATTCTGCCATACACGAAGCAGAAATGCTACCTGCTACCTTCCCTTCTTGTACCTGCTACCTTCTTTTCCTGTCACCGTGGGACAGTGACAGCAATGCTTTATACCAACTAAATGGGCAGCGTTGAGGCTTTGTGAAAGGACATACCGCGCCTCTCAGTTGTTGCTGCCCCAGTTCTGTTCCAGCAAGTGCTTTCACTTTCACTTTGAAAACTATTGCAATAATCTGCACTGTAGTGATGAGAAAAAAAAAATCAGATTTGCCATACAACTTGTGGCAAGAAAACCCGTCATGTTACAGACTGCTATGCACACAGGCTATTGGGAGTTTTGAGTCAAAATTATATTAATCTTTGAGGGTAAGTATATAATAGGTCATTAAATTACAGCATATAAATCACAGATATTGATTTTAGCTGCTACTAGAATTCGTAGTGTCACTAGATGTGACATAGCCTGAAGTTTTGTGTATACGGTACATTCTCAAAGCTTTTAGAGTTAGTTTTAAGCATCCATCGTTTCCCAAAAGAGGAGAGAGCAATGACGCTGTTACTTAGAGTATAAGCTCCCAGGGCAATGTGCCTCGCTAAAAGACCAGGAATGAGCTTTAATTTAAGTTTGCAGATCAAAATAATTCCTTGGAACATGGATGAAAATCGTGTGTGCCGGTATAGACTCATTCATTTAAATGGAACTTGTCCTTTTGTAGCATTTCACTGATGTGACTTAGCAACAAGGATCATTAGCCTCTAAGCTAAAAATGAGAATGAGAAAAGAGCCAGATCAACGTACGCATTACAGCAGGAAAACCACTGCCGATGCATGTGCTGGAAGTACGTTTGCTTTTCGCTGTCTCAGATCGCCTCTTTATCTCGGCCTTGTGATTTCCCCCAATACTAGAAGTAGCTGCCTTGTTTGTTTGTTTGTTTTTGTTCTGCAGCTTATCGAATTAACAGATGCTTGTTGAGGAGCGTGTGCAGACTTAGAAAGAGAAGAATACCAAAATGTTATCAAGATGTAGAGGCTGAGTGTGCGGACTGATGCTGAAATTCTCCTGTGTACAGCAAGTCATGAAGAAAGTATGGCTGGTTACCCAGACGCAGAATCTAACCTGTATTTGTGGTAACAGATACGAATTCTGGAGGCTTTTTCAGTTTCTTATCCAGTTTGTTTTCAACTAGCCAAAAATGTGAGGTTGGTTTTTGTCTCATCAGTGAAAGTCAATGAGTGATCAAAGAACCAAGCCTCTGTTATTTTGTTCGCTGCATAGAGTTGCTGTCCTTACGTGACTTCTGACTTTGATCAGTCAACATATGATGCCTTTTCTATTTGTTCTGAGCATGTCCATGAGTGGTAGAGGCGAAATCAAGTACAGTCTGTCTCTCCATTGTCATCTACCTTGCCTTTACACCAAAAACTCCTTTCAGCGTGGTATGTGTTGTCTGTATACCCTTGTTTGGTGCGTGGCTCCTTGGACACTTCTATGTCATGATACCTTTCTGGTTCAAGTATCAGAATCAAACAGAACACGTTCCTGTTACTGGGCTTCCTGCAGTCTTGGTCAGCGTCCTCACCGTCTGACTATTGATCACCCTGGTTTAAGGGCTGCGTTTAAAGCAAAGGACAGGCACAACCCGCAACTTCCTGCAGTTCTAGTCCATTGCTAGCCCAGCTGGGGACTTGGGTTGTGTGCGTTCTGCCTTCTTAGGAACCCCTCTGGTTGGTGTCCTTCATACAGGAGGAGGAATGTGGGATGGAGAGGGAGCAGGAGGGAAGGAAATTATGAAGGGCTTGGTCTTGCTGTGACATGAAACTGGGATGTCACGGGAGCATCATCTGAGAGCTAGAACTGTTCTAGCATCCCCTAGTATGGACAGAACATCACTCTCCTTTTCTGTGTAGTTTATTTCATTTCTTTTCAGAAAATTTCCAAGCTCTTAATTCTGTCCTGAATCAGAATGTGTGAAAAATACTTATTTGGAAAAGCAGCATGTGAAGATTTTTCTAGTTGATCCAGGCTCCCAGTATTTAACAGAACTTTGAAATGTTATATTTTTTAATTTTTTTTCCCCCAGGAAACTCTATTTTCTTTAATAGCAAAAAAAAAAAAATTTAGAAAGTAATCTACCAACAGTTGCATAGGGCCAGAAGAGATAAGCAACTGAAAATTCATGACAAAAGGAAGAAATACACAATAAATGTTTGGTAACAGTGAGGTAAGATAACAGTGAAGGATGGGTAAAATCCCAGTTTAATTCTGAGTTAGTCTGGTTAACAAAATGAGTCATAGAAGACCATGTCTGGAGGGCTATAGAATTAATGGGTCAT
The DNA here is from genome assembly GCA_013398225.1 of Steatornis caripensis. NCBI lineage: Eukaryota > Metazoa > Chordata > Aves > Caprimulgiformes > Steatornithidae > Steatornis > Steatornis caripensis. The sequence goes on along the minus strand of VZSC01017936.1, from coordinate 532,377 downwards.
CTTTGAACTTGGCTTAACCTTGAAGAATTTCACTGAAGTCCATGACTTTGTAAATAAGTTTTGTCAATACATCTTTAGTCTTTTTCAAATGAAAGCCATAAACATATTGCTGTGAAACAGCAAGAGATGCAAAAATAATAGTAATGCCAACGCTTCTTACCGAAGGCTTTAGTAAGTTCTGAGAAGTAGCAAAAGAATTTAAAAAGAAAGAAATTAACATTTTATTGATTTTCCTCTTAAGACAAAGGAACAAGAAATGGTAAGATTTCCTGAGGTTTTTTCCCCAATTTCCTAAAACCTAGATTTGTTTTTTTCTCTGTTGTGCTATAGATTTTCACTATTTGCGATGTCTGTATCAAACAGGGTAACTGAGAAATGTTAAAAAAAAATCAAATTGGTTGGAACATCTTTCCCCAGAGTGACATAAATCCACACATTTGAATGCTATATTCTGTTACCTTACACTAAGCTGGAAAATGAATGGCTATTGCTAATACATAATCTTATTCTTAAACAATGCTGAACGGCTTCTTCAAAATTAATTCCAGGCAAGTCAAACGATATTGAGGAGCCAAGCTAATCCCCCCATGACCTCCCCTAGAGGCTGTTTCCAAACTGCCACTGCTACTGCTTGTAAAGCAAGTCATGGGATCTGTCAGAGGGCCAGCCAAATAACTGAGGCAGAAAGCCAGATTCAGATGCTGGAGGCATTCCAGATTTTGCTATGTCTGTCAGATGTTTACTGATAATCTTCCATGTGTGGGTATAAGGCTTCGGGAAGGAATTTCTGCCGTTGCAAAGATACCCAAGATGATGAATATCGCCTTGTGTTAGATGCTTTTCAAATCCCCTGTTTTATAAAGTGCTCTCATAGCAGAGTGAAGCAGAGGGACAAAGTAGAAGCCCCATCGCCGAGTAATACTGTACATGGATTCTGAGATACATGTAAACTCGGCAACTCAGATATGACTAAATGGCTGTTTATATTGTCGTACTTTATAAGTCTTATGAAACAGATTTGTATCTGCTTATGTCCTAATTTTCTATTCTATAACAGATATATGGATAGAAAGGGTAAGAAAGGAGTCTTAATGGTTCTGTGACATTGCCCATTCCAGAGGTTCTTTTTCGCCGTTCCTATGAATACGACAATGTGAGCAACAGAGAAAAGGAGGCTGTACTCAATACGGGTAAACATGTCACGTTTCAGGGGAGGGAAGTGATCCGAAACACCAAGATATTTTCTTTTTCTGTTAATAATTATTTTTCCTGTTGAAGCTTATGTGGCATTACAGCTGATTTTAAAACCTGTACATGGCTGTATTCTGCCTGCTTTCAAATAAGCAGAACAAAATGTGCTAAAACGCATTAAGCATTAACATCAGAGGGTGGCCCAGCAGACCACCTGCAGCTTTTAATTAGACACAGACGATTCTTTTTAAGCTGGTTGGCTTACACAGGGTTAACTGAGAACAGAGTTTGACCTCCTCTGACTATAGAGTGCTAAATGCTGTAGCGCTCAAGACAATGTAATGCAAGACACATTGCTAACCTTCCCATCCTATATAGCCCATTGTGGCTGTTGCCAACTAGATCAAATGAACATTTGGAAAGGTGGGTTAAATACTAGCCAGATCCCATTCTCTCTTAATTATGTGGCTTTCACCACTATGCGGTACTAAATCATCCTTGCCCAGGGGTAGTATAATTACTGCTGAATAGCCCGATGCTGAATAACTTAATATACTAGAGGCAATAATTATTCCCAGAATGTGTCTGTTCCACTTTGCCTATTTACTTGTGTTCTTCAGAAAAATTATCCCACGACTTAAATACTCTTTAGGGCAGTTCTGGTCCTTGCCTTGAATATATTGGTCACAAGCTCAGCCCTCTGAGAGAAAGCTAAAATACTTCCTTAGGAGAATGAAATGGTAACAGAATAAATATCTTCGGTAGCTCTATAGAACATGTTTTTAATTCTGTCACGGTTGTGCTGTTCATTTTAATTTAGTATCTACTGCCAAGCCATTTCTTCTGAATTGCTCAAAATCCTTTCTTCCTGATTTGAAAGAAAAGAAAGCTAAACTTACAAACCCCAATAGCCAAAGGTCACTCGTATCTTTAGTATTTTAATAACCCATTGTAGTTTACATTTGCAACTGGAGAATTTTCATCGGATCACAGTACAAGATACTGCCCCATTTCTTTGAGGCACATAATCCCTGTCCTCCTTGCTGGGTCTGTGCCTGGTGTGAATGGGAACAGTTCATTGCTATTATCCACCTCTCTCCACGTACTGCTTTTGTTACATTTGTGTTGAGTAGTATGATGATACCAGTTGTAGAGAGCTTGATGTAAAGTTTGGGAGCAATGTGTTGCCATTTCTGCTTTTCTAGACTTTTCAGTGATAGGTGTAAAGGGTTTTCAGAAAAGTATATCCCACAAACGCTGCTGTGGGAATATTTCCTCCAGATGAGGAGTGTTCGCATCAGAGAGTGGGATTAACATTAACCCTCTGGAGGGCTTTGCAACTGAGTATGTTTCAAAACTCTAACTTATTTAATGGAGTTTTAATTATTTAAAATCTTCATCACAGCGATTTTGAACATTTTGCCCACTTTGCATTGGAAGTGTTCGCTTCTGAGTTGTAAACGTGTAGTGTCGGTCTGTCAGTTTTCACTTGCCTGATAGTCTGGCCTCAGTGTTGTGTGTTGTTTATCTTGAGATATATAACCTTTGGGTCTCACAGTGATTTGACAATTAATTAATGTCTGGCATTAAGGTGTGAAAGATACTCAGCTGAAAGAGAGACGGGGAACAGAGTTAAGTCTGTATAGACTCAAGCTAAACTATGTGAATACGGCCCATGTGATCTTAGTACTGTGTATCTGCCCAAGGCGCAAAGCTCTTTGTAGATGATCCCAGACCGCGTTTCTGTACATGTTTAAATGTTGCAACAAACAGTTTAACTCCCGAGAATAAGTGGGGAATGGATTAGATTACTTCAGCAGGCACTCGTTCTAAAACATATTTGCTTATAACCTTATCTGAATAAAGGCTGCCCTGGTTCTAAAATCTATAATGTTATTTCATTCCCCTCACATTCAAACATGCATACAAATCTGACAAGCAGTAAATTCATTGGCTGAAAGCAACTTCCACTTTAGCAGCTGTATCTATTTTGGGGGATTGTCTTGGAGGCTGTGTCAATGAGCCTCCATATTCAAGTATTCACTATTCGAGTGCTGAAGTTTTTGATTGGAAGCAGACTAATATTAATCTTCAGTTATCAAAAAGTCTAATTCATAATCTATTTCCCCCAAGTCCTCAATTAAAAGAGCATATTTTTTTAAAGTCTGACAAAAATTCATTTCTATTTGCTGGTGTAAGATTTTTTTTGAAGCGAAATTGCCACCCCCAGAACAGGATATGAAACTAAAGAACTTAAGTGTCTGATGTTATGGCATGTGAAAACAAATTCTTTCTCTGTACCTTGGAGACAAGACCTACCAGATGAAAATCAAACAAACTAATTAGTGTTGAGCAAAGAACATTTTATATATTATGGCTCTCTGGGCTAATTTCACCCCTTTCCAGCTACTCATTATACAAAACTCCTTAAATCAGTGGGACATAAGGCACTGCACTGAGAGCAAGGTCAATGAAACCAGACTCTTTCAGGATATAATGAATAGAGACAGAATTCTCCAAGGGATGTTCTTAATGTATGTCAGGAGCACAACACATCACAGACTAGTGATCATGAAATGGACCTGTAGCTCCGTTTCCCCGCACCCCCCCCCAACCCCCACGACAGCTGCTGTTTCCATATTTTCTTCTTTCTAAACTGAATGCAAAGGTTTAATAGGAAGTTCTCATTATCAAGCTGCCTCTTCGTGGGAGAAAGGTAAAGGTGGACGCGGGGGAAAAAAATCAGGAATATGTTCCTATTTGGTTGAACACTGAAGTTGATGAGCAGCCATGTAGTATGATTTGCTTTATTCCTTATCTTATGGAAATATTTTTTTTGACATATATGCCTAATTGCAGAGTTCCTTCAAGTAGGTGGTCTGAATGTACAGAAGGGCAGGGTCCAGTAACGATCCTGAAAATCTTTTCTAAAGCAAATGTTCATCTAAATTCACCCACTGCAAAGTGCATGCCTTTAAAAGTAATGGCTTGGCAACTGTGCTCTGTAAACAGTTCTGGCAGAGGTTCGTGAACTCCACGTGAGTCTTTCTTAGATTGCTTAGAAACGTTGTTTTTCATTCTCTTTTAGAAATGACTGTAATGAAACCATTTAGCATAATTATATCTGGTATCGTGAAGAGGTAAATAGATTTTGTTAAAACTGTGATGTCATATTTGCTCTCATTTTACACAAAATTGCAGTCATTCTGTACCAAGCCTGTATAGACGAAGATCACGAAAAAAACCTAAACCAAAATAAAACAAAACAGAGAAAATACCAGAGAAAAAACAGAGGAAGTTCCCCCTTACTATGTGAAGTAAGTACAAACTTTTCCAGGCTTGTGAGTTGTTGAACTAAGTGGCCTGAAGTTAGTTGAGTTAGTGAGTAAATATGTTGAAAATTTAGCGGCTTCAATGAAGACATAGACACATCACAAATAGTCCCCAGGCTAACTTTAGCTGTGTAATCCACTGGAAGGAAAAAAATGTAGGTTCTTATTGTGTCGATGATAGAGTTGCGAATGGCTGGTGTAATAGGGCAGCAGGAGTCGTTAGAGTGCATAGATAGTAGAGCACAGTTGCTGACTCACTGTAGTAATTTGTGTTTAGTAAAGTCTGTGGCTCAGTGTGGCAGTTAGATATTAGACTATCCACATCATCTGGCACTGTTACCCAAGATGCATAAGCAGAGAGATTATGAAATCCTGCAGGAAACTCAAGATATAGGCAATCTTTATTTTGAATAAAAGAGGAACTGAGAGGTTTCATGAAATAATGGAAAAGCCCAAAGTAGACTTGGTATGATTTATAAAGAAATACTACATCTGACAGAAATGCTAGAGTCACTAGATAGCAGTCCAAGTGCAACAGTTACAAGAGTTTCGGTTTTCTTCTAGGTGGTGGTTGTCAAAAAGATTTCAGTTAAGAAATTGGTGGTACTTGGAGGTGTTCAAACCAAACAAAAAATCAACAAAAATAGAATGAGTAGCTCAAAAAAGAAACCTAAAGCTTAAGGAATATCACATAATTTCTCTTGAAATCCATACGAAAACTCTCGATGGCTAAGTGTTTTGGATGCATAAATGCTTATTGAGTCTTAAAGTTAACATCATGTAAAACCAGGCAAGCAAACAAAAATGAATAGATCAGCTTAATGCAGATCACCCATTAGATTTTAGAGATGTATTTGACCCATCCAAATCTCATAACTCTGTAGAATAATTTTTATTCCTTCAAATTTATTTCATATATTAAAAGCATGACTCAACCATACTGAGCATAAGAAACAGATCTGCTTTATTATACAAGGCACAAATTGCTAATGTGGAAGAAGCAAATATATTGATTCTTCAAGGGCATTTCTGATTTATGTCTGAAGACAAATCCAAGAATATAAGGATGTTAAAATTTTAAAAACTGGATTTACTATTGGTGCTTGTATAACGGTATTAATACAGCGCTACTGGAACTATTGTTTGCATTTTTAATTTTTTTTTTTTGTGAAGGGCAGGAAAACAAAATATTTGATTTAGCATAACCTTGTCAGTGTTTTGTTAGGCTGCCTTCAGTTGCGAAGGCACGCGTGCTAGTATGGTGTAGTCAGTCTCTAATGATTTTTGATGTGGTTATCTCTAAGAAGGTATTTTTTTCTGTAAAATGCTAGAAGATTTTATATCCTGAAGCATCTCTACTTTCTCCATTCATAACTAAATTGAAACACTCAATTTTGAAATAATAGTTAGTGTGATTTATTATTTACCAAGGCAGCAATGAAGAAACGTATTTGAAAAGAAGCCAGTAGCAAATTACAATCGATTTGCACAATATAACAAATAAAATGTTTTACGGAGGCAGACTTGCTGTTTCAAGTGATATGTGATCCATAATAATATCTCCAAGATGCCTGCTTCTTTATTACTGTCAACAATTCATTAATCATCTTCCTACAAAAAAGCAGCTGTACCCCCCGCCCCGGTTCAGACATCTGAGAAAGCGCCGATCGTGGCTCACTTTTTTTCAAAATGCTGTTGTTTAAGTAAAATATACATATGGAGCTTCAAGAAGTCCCTTCAGGTGCCCTTGGAGTGAAAGCAGGTAAAATTACTTATCCCAGTGTTGGAACTGTAATAGTGATTATGATGATAGACTACAGTTACCTGATGTGTTGAGTGGTGGCTGTCAACAAATACAGAAACTGGAGTGACGAGTGATGTGCAAATAATTAAATTAATCCTAAACCGATGTGTGTAGTTAGGGATTCTTACAGCTGTAAGTTCACTGGAAACAGACAACCACAGTCATTTTCCAAGAAGGTAAAATATTGTGGGTTTGTAACAAAAAAAATTAATTTGGTTAAAATCTTCTGCTGTGCTTCTGCCTTTGGGTTGTCATCCCCAAATGCTGTTAAGCCTGCAGTTCAGTCAACACAGTGTGGCTGCTGTTTTCTGTGCAGTTCTGTCATTTGGGGAAAGACACTTCTTCCAAGGGCCAGGAATGTTGTTGCAGCTCTATCTTTTGAGTCAATCCAGAATATTTTTTCCAACAATATTATTTAGCTATGGGATCTTCACTTCCCAAGCTTTAGCGTATGTTTTCCTGACTGTTGGTGCACTCCTGAGGAGGAAAAGACAGCAGAAGCAAAAGATGCCTGAGCCACAAAAAAGTTTTTAGCTCAGAGATGATAATGTGCCTAAATGAGATTGGCAACTAGCTACAGAAGAGGAAGCTTTATTGAGTACTCTGCTACTCGGTATGTGTGTTTCTCAGGTTGCACTGGACATTTCACTGCATCCTTTAGATAACATAGATGAGTTGCAGATGGATGAGTTTTGTGCCTCTAGTAAAGTATAGATGAAAGATTAAATCTACAAAGATGTTTAGGCATGTAAAAATGCAGATAAACTCTGACAGAATCATCAGCAAATCCCACATTTAGGCCAGTGAGTTTATTCAGAATTAGGTGCATTATCCATGTAACTCACTTTGGAAAATACCATCCATTGCCAAGCTGGATGCTTAAAACTATTCTTCTTGGTTGTCCGAGACTGAGGAAGAACACTGCAAAATTTACTGAGTACAATGATAGAAATAGAACTACTGGTTTATTTTATCCTTGGAAAAAGCACAGGCTACTTTCCAAACGTAGCTCATTACTGTAGAGGAGATCATTCTGCCAAAAACATACAGTAGTGCACTAAGTTATCTAAAAAGCCTCAGGAACTTCTTGACCAGACAGCACAATCTGTTAAGCCCATTTTTTGATATGCTATCGGTAGACAGCAATCTGTCCGTGTCCATTCCCTCTATTACTCTCCCAGACTGCAGCTTGGTTACCGTTCCCTGAGTTGGTTGCATTTTTATGCATATCCATGCATTTAGTAATCCTTAATGGATTTCCCTTACATGAATTTGTGCAATCCATCCTGAACCCATGCGCAGTCAGTATGAAAATGCAGGGTTAGCGCCCTTATTTCAATCGAACTGAGCTGGAAACTGCAAAATGTGACATTAGTACCAATTAATTAAACCATCAGCAAAAGGCTTAGCCACTTTTTTTTTTGCTATGTTGTGCTATTTATAGAATGAAAATAACAACCAGCCAGTACATCAAGGCTATTAAAGAACAAAAAGATAGTACCGTCTCATTCAAGTAAAACAAGTTGCATTATGACTGATGGAACAAATAAAAGCTGTATCCAAAGCCGTAGGAATGTTTGCTGAGACAGATGTGACTTAACAGCATTTTTATGCAACTATAAATAACCACAATAATTATATATTAATATAATTGCTGCTATTCATTGTCTTTATTACAGGTGGTTCAGGGGAGACGACGTGGGAAGAAACAGTATGAAAGAGCATAATATCACCAGAGCAGCGTCTTCCAATTTTTTCTTAGTCATCGGTTTTCTGTTTGAAATTAAGAAATCTTTCATAAGAAAAAGGGCAGCAGAGAAATTTTTTTGTTTGAATGAAAGTCACTTGCTTTTGGAGAACTTTCTTGGGTTTTTCAAGTCTTTCATTTTGGAATTAAACTCTGGCACTTGGACAAGGCAGACAGGCAGCTAATTAGCCAAAAAATGGGCATTGAGAGCTCTCGGAAAAAAATTTCACACTTTTGTAATAAAAAGATTGCTGAGGATATGGTATTGATTTGATAGTTTTGCAGCTGAAAATGTTTGCTAATTGGAGAACCTATTCTGTATTTTTATGCCCAGCACAGAAGCAGGAAGCTTCTGAATTAAGCATCAAGAGAAATAACTTGCTGAAGGAAAAATAAATCCAATAAAAACCCAGGATGTGGTACTGGATGAAATGGCAACCTGGCAGCCTTGCTCTGGGCATTCTCAAACTGCCCTATAAATGGACAGGTAGAAATAGTCATAAAAATGAATCAAGAAATTAATCAATGAATGCCAGTAGGCAACTACTGCCAGCCTAGCTAATAACATTTTTCAAGTACTGTTTTCACCAAAATGGTCCTTTTTGGTTATAACTACTATTGTTGTAATGATTAACAGTGAGATACGACACCTTCCGGTGTGTTGCCCTTGCTTTCACAGAATTGCCTCTTTTCTGGCAAATCCCTATGGTAGAAAGAAACAGGTGAAGAGGAAGACTAAAATGTGAAATGTTTCTTTTTTGGAATCTTGAAAACCTTAAAAATTCCAACAAAATATCTGAACAATATGAGAATTAGTTTAGGTTATTTTTAAAATGGATGCTTTTTTCGTTTCTAGATAACTTTATTTATTTCATCAGGCAGCGTTAATCCTGTGTTCATGCTGTGTTCAGGAAAGATAATTCATAGCTCTTTTCTGTTTCGGATGTCATTCAAATAGCGAGAAGCATTTGCTGATCTGTAGGGGCTGAGTATTTGCAGGCTGCTGGTGACTGCTGGCAAATGACACCGATCACTTCCTTACAACTGTACCCCCCTCTTTAAATTTGCTTTTGGTTGGTTGGGTTTTTTTTGTTTGGTTGGGTTTTTTTAAATCTTCTTTATTCCAAATCAGATATTGACATTTCTGAAAAAGTGCCAGCCACTGTCTCAGGTCATTTCAATAAATATATGTCCAGCAGTACAAGAACCACCAAGAGCTATAGTAAATCCCCCAGCAGCAATATGCTGCCAGCCCGTCCCTTTCACCCCCCAAAAAATCTATGGAGCTATGGGGTGCTGCTAGGAAGATAACATAAAACATAGAAGTATGAATAAATAAAAGATCACTTGTTTCCTCCAATGCGTATGCCTTGTGCCGTTTTATATCCCTTTCATGTCCCTCCCTTCATCCCTACTGTCTCATTCCTTTTAGTAATTGCTCTGCCTTTTCTCCCCTTCCTTTTTTTCTGGGCTTTCTTACTCTGGAAAAGCACAACTTCTGTTCTACTCACTCATTTTTGCTCATTCATTTTTCTTTTCTTCATTGTCTCTTGGCCGTGTAAGTCTCCTTTCCTCTACCCTAGAGATGCTTTCTCATTTCTCTTATTTCACTCCCTATGATCTCTGTGCCTGTCCTTCTGTCTCTAATTCTGTTTCTTTGTCGCGTGCACTCTGTCTTACTGACCCTCTTCCTTTGCGTTCTGCCACTGTTCTTTCTTTTTATGTCCTGATTCACTTCTTTCCTATGGCCTCTACATAACTTGTCCTGATTTCATTCTTTTCTGTCTACCACGGCGCACGGCTGGCACATCCAGCTGTGTCCCCTGTTTTTCCTTACTTCTGTTACATCATTTCAGCTTCTGGCCTTCTTCAACCCTTCCACCCCCTCACTGGGCTGCACCTGTGGCTGCCTTGGTTTATTCTACTCAAAGGGTATAAAGGAGACAGAATTACCTAAAAGCATGGCCCCTTTTAGAGGAGGCTGACTGCTGGTGTACCACTGCTGCTCAGTATCCTCTCCTTGTCCATCAGAGCGTGAGGGGCTGGCTGTGAGGAAGGGAGGATTCATTGCTGGTGCCTGCTGTGCTCTGATTATTCTGCACTTCCCAGAGCTGCGAGAAGCAGAGGATAATTAGATCAGCAATGAAGCTTTTTACAGTTTGGAATCATTTGTTAGTCCCACTGATGGTTTCGTATAGTGAAGGGTTGATTTTATGTAGAAAGTAAGTTATTGAATTACGATATGTCAGTCATAATAATTAGCAAGCCCTGGCTTATGCTCACTACAGCAGAATGATGTGGGTTGCTTTGCCCCTTAGGTAGGTTCTAACTTGGATAACAAGTACTCGAAATTTCGCCTTCCCATGTAAAGCCCTCTTCTAATATGCGAAGGTCCATATTAGATCCAAGGCCTAAGGCGAAAGCTTGTGATCCTAAAATCTATACGCCTTTGACACTGATGGACTGTTAGGTAGGATGGCTGCGTCCGTACCAGGCTGTGAGCACTCCTGTTCACACTGTTAAATTGTTAATTGCTGGCACATTTTCGGCTCGTGGTGGCTTAACTAGCATCCACTCCATGCTTGAGCACAGTTTGGGGATTAGCACAGGCCAGGAACCACCCCAGCGAGGCCGTTGGGAGAGGACTACGCTGCTTTGGGGGCAGAAGAATTTAGATGAACGGAAACAAGCTGTGCCTAAGGGCCTGAAAATGGTTCGTGGATTATTTCGTTTACTGGTGTATGTAGCTAAATCTCGGTTCTTGGTTTCTTAACTTTTTAATGTTTGTTGCTCATATTTATATAACAGCTGTACTGATTTACACCAGAGGTCGTTCTAACCCTGTGCCATCTCTCCAATGCTAACTTCCATAGACACTCGTAGCAAATGTAAATGACGCATTCCCCAAATAATCTGGTGTGATGGAGGTCTTCTCCAACTAATTGCCCAATCTTGTTTCAACTCGCGCAGATTTTCTGCACGCACAACCACCTTTGTCAAGATTTAAGGTCAGCTGCTACAGAGAGAACCACCTTACATTGTGCTTGTTTGAGCTTAGCTTCTGACTTAAGGCGACGCCTTAGTTCTTGTGTGCAAGAAGCAATGAACAGTTGACTGCTGTCCATACTCTGTCATCTGTGGGTATGTTGGAGCGCAGGTCTTAGCAGAGACTGCCGGGAGCATCCACTGTTTCTCTCTCACCACTGTAGTATCTGACTATTTTTGCCTTTACCTTCTCTTTCTGATCTTTTAAACAGAAAATATGTGGATGGATTTTTGTTTTGAGTTTCACTGAACACTGATACTTGTGAAAAGTAATGTGTTATTTTTAACCTGGTCAAAGTCAGTTCTGTAGTATCCTATGGACTTGAATTCAGGCAAATCATTCGCAACAGTCATTTTGTGCCTGGAGTTCCAGACTAGCAGAGAGATGGATTTAAATACGCCAATAGCAACAGAATTTTCTAAGAGTTGAATCAATTCCTCCGTCCCTTCCCTATACCACTATCGTATGTGGATCTATTATTTATTATTTATATACTTTGTTAAATTGGTAGAATGAGCACCAGTAAGACCTATGTGGAACATCGTTTTGTAAATATGCCGAACAGTTTTGGGTTTTTTCCTAGTAGTGGTGATTGTATAAACGTCTTTATTGTTTTTGTTTGGATTCTAGTTTGCTTTGATCACTCTCATCCATCTTACACCAGCAAAACTCCATTAAATGCTTTTAATTTACATCAGCCCAGGTTAAAAAAGTCAATCATAGGCAAGGCAAAAGTTTTTTTTAAATTCCTTGCATAAAAACCAATTTGTTGTGTAGGAATTCTCTCCTGTCCACTGTTTCTTCCACGTGCCTTTGAAGTGGGAAAGGCTTGCTAATGTCAAAGAGTGCTTTCCCATGCTCTTCTACAGGCAGGTTATAAATAGATCCTGTATTGTTAGGTACTGAAATAAGAAGCTTCCCCGCCCCCCCCCAGGATAATGGTAAGAAACTTAGTTTAGTAGGTTTTTGAGTTTCATTTTTCTTGTGCGTTACCAGTTTTGCAGATGCTTCTACCAATGCTATTTCTAAAAACATTTCTGCAGTCTAACAAGGAATGTTCCTGTCTTTATCAGAAATGCGCGTGTGTATAGTGTGCTTGTCATTGACCCATCTCCTTCACCTTTCCCTGCACGAAGATAAATTGTGCAAACTATTTATTTTATTTAGAAGTTAGCATCAGATGTGTTTGCTAAATCTTATGTTCTACATGTCTGAGGAGTTAAAAGTCCAAGACGATAATGTAAATCTCAGCATACCTTCTCAGCAATGATTTTAATTCTCCATATTCTTTAAGTACTATTTATTCTCAGAGGCAGATTCCCCTGTGGCCTTGTATTTGAAAAATAAATATGTTAGTGTTTAAGGCAGAAAGCGTTTGTGGGCTGCTAACATACAGTGATAATGTGGATAAATTATCAGCAGATCTTAACTCAGATTTTCATTTCTGTAAGACTTTTTCAGTGTTCTGATTACAAGGCTGTGGTTGAGAACTCTTTGTTCTAACCTCAACTGTCTCTGTTTGCTACCAAGAACAAGTTTCTAACTTCTCTGCACTCACCCACTCTTATTTTTTTTAGCTCTAGGTGCTCTGTCACAATGCCTCCTACATAGCATGGTAGTGATGATTAATTCCTAACACATTTACAAGGTGCTTCCAAGACTGACTTGCATTCCAAGTGGACAATTACAGACAAAGGTGGTAACTCGGTAACTTTGTTTAATGCTTTACATTGAAAAAATCTTCAAAATATGTTATAAGCTTTAATGACATTGTGATCAGTTTCCTTCCGGGAAATTAGGAACCTTGGCTGCTTTGATTGTGTGTTCATTACAAGGAGCCACATGGTAATTTGAAAATATGTTGTGTAAACTCAGTGCAAATAAAGGAATTCTGAAACTATTCACGACCACAAGGGAACAGGTCCTCTGTACAGGGCTAGCGGAGGCTGCATTTCTTGGTCTCTAGACAATGAACAGTTGCAAATCATTATAATCTAATCAAGCAATACCAACAAACAGGAAGATAAACCTGATACAAATTATTTATTCGTTCACCTCCCTACCAATCAAAAGGAAGTCAACCTCTTACTTGGTAGTACTTCCTCCCATCGAGATTTACAGAAGGCTAGAACCTCCTCCCATTCATTGGGATGAACTGGTCAAAGTAACGTTGGAGTATACCTATAGCTCCCATTTAAAAACTGGCCAAATAAATTTTGAAGTTTTAATCTTGGAACTTTTAACTGGATAAAAGACTTTGAAACAGAACATACTGGAATTTCTACCAGAAAAAAATATCAGAAGTTATCTAAACTAACTCTTACAGTACATGATGGTAGAGATTATGGAGATTTCCGATTCCATTGGTTTCTGGCACTGTCCGCTTTATTTTACATTGATTGTATTGCAGACTTCATCTGGAAAGGAAATCAAATAAAATATTTATTTTAAATAAGTTAATTCTGTTATTGATTTTAACTGTTTCGTTCATATAAGCTTGTAATTGTTTCCTTTGTGGCACCAGGATCCACGGTGAGATGCTGGTTGAGTAAGATACTTAGTGCTTTTTAACTTAGCAAGCAATTCTTAGACGTGATTAAAAAGAATAATTGTCTAAATTAGTAATTGTATGTAGTCTCTAAGACTATGTCTTAAGCTAATCATCATAAAGTATGTGTATAATTCACTGCATTAATATTTTAAAGAAGCTGTCATTGTTTATAATCTCAGTTTGCACACACCTATTTAAGAAACAAGATAATGTGCTAAGAGAGTGTGTTTAAATAACATTCTGGATGCAGTGGCAATAGAAGATAAGCAGGGAAATAGAGAAATAAGGCTGCCATGTCATTTTAATCTGTTTTATAGTAAATTCCATTGAGATGGCAGATCAGGTCACAATTACAAATGAGCTGCAGGATCAGTGCATGGAAAATGAGTTAAGGAAAAGGCTGATAGTAACTCTGATTTTTTTTTTTTATTCCGTCCGTTTTACCATAACTTAAAGGTGGGTGGTTTTTTTAATTGATTGAGACATAGTATTTTATTATAAAATGACATTGTATCGATTCTGACATGCACATCGTGTAAATTTAAGCCCTGTCTTCTTTTAGTGGCAATTAAAGTGTTGATCGGCATTCATGAGAAATGCTGACTAAGAAGTCCAATTGCCAGGTGAAATGGCCTCTTTTCACTGAATTAGCAATCTATTTCTCTGTTCAAGAGCTAGTATTACCTCCTGATCTTGAAGTTCAGTTAGTAATTTTCTTTTTCTTATTCTTGAGTTTAGCTCAGCAGAAGTTATTTTCTCTTGAACAAAATGACCTGCAATTTCAGCTGTGCTGTCTAGGAAAGATTCAGCAGAACATTTTATACGTTCTTTTCTGAAGCACCTCAGAGTTTTTAATTGTGGAAGTCACAATTTTCTGATCCAAAGTCACAGGAAAAAGACAAGCAAGGACTAAGTCTGAGAAATTATTAACATCGGCTTAATCCAAACACCATAAAGTTTTAATATACATTTTCTTTCATGTCTTTTTTTTTTCTTTCCTTTGGAATGCTGTGGTAATCAAACCCTCTTCACTAGATGTTTTACCTAATAAAAAAAAGGAAAAACAACCCCAAAAAAAAGTCCAGTGGAAAACGGTAGTAACGTACTCAATGAAATGGAATTTATTAAATTACCTTTAAATATCCAGGAAAAGCACCCAAAAAAATGTTGTTTATTATGAAAAAAAATGTATTTCCGACCTATTTTACCACTTAATGAACCCATGCTTCAGGTCACACTTTTACCATGAATTCCTGAGGGACAAGAAAGATAGTTGTGTTCTTTTAATAAAATTTAAAGCTATTGGAAAGTGCAAAACTGACATCAGCAGGGCATTT
Source organism: Steatornis caripensis (assembly GCA_013398225.1). Taxonomy (NCBI): domain Eukaryota; kingdom Metazoa; phylum Chordata; class Aves; order Caprimulgiformes; family Steatornithidae; genus Steatornis; species Steatornis caripensis. Next base: position 517,369 of record VZSC01017936.1, on the reverse strand, counting down.
TATTTCATTGCTTGTGCAGCTTCATTTCAGGTTCTCCTGTGCCAACCTACCAGTGCCACGGAAACTGCTCCGAGGAACCAATTTCTTGTTACGACAGAAGCTCTCCCACGGACCTAGGAGTGGAAAAGAAAGAAGTTGTAGGGAGGGACCCTTTTTATTTCCCGCACGTAGGAAGACAGTGGAGACTCTCCACATGGTCTGAAGATCATTGAAGAATTAACCTTCCAGCTCCTTCACAAGGAGCAGGGAAAGACCAGAATCGTGGGGAAGAGATGCACCACAGAGGAGAAGTGCGATTATTTTTTCCCCACAGGATAAACCCTGCAGAGCCTGGTCCCCATCAGATTCCAGTTACCTCAAAGAACTAATGGCTCTGAAACTTGTATTTTTTTTTTCAAAATGCTCTCCAGAATTTTTATTCCATTTGTATCCATCTCATAGACTCTTATTGATCAAGTTGTTTGAATCTTCAAGCTAGAGTATCTCTTGTCTGTCAAAGGAATGGGAAGACGTGTACCCATATAAAAGTAGGGGGCATCATCTCTCTTTTGTGCTGAATAGATGTCACCTAGCCAGCACCAGATGGAGATGAACTGTAAATCCAGTCCTGGCTCACTCAAAAAATGTTCCCAGACACATTTTGTTTGAAATTCCAGATCCTTCCCTCAGTCCTAAGCTCCCCCCACCTTGATCTTTGTCCAAGCTACTGAAGATTTGAGAGGGTCAGTATCCTCTTTGGCTTTAGCCGAAATGATTTGTTCTTGGGCAGCTTTTCCTTACCAGCACTGCAACCTGCTACTCTGGATTATTTTTGCAATTAGCAATTTGGCCACTTCTTTTATCTAAAGATGCCACAGATGCTGCAAACTCATTAAATAAAATTGAAGATTCATTTTCTTTGTACTTTGAACTGCTAATGTGTCATTTCAGTCTTTTACCGGTTGTCCTATGAGTATATCATGAGTATCATGTCCTATGAGTATATCACCAGAACATAACAAACACCACTGTCAGTTTATGATGTGCGTTCCTTTATTTCGTGCTTTAAAACTTGGATGGGTAGCAGACAGCTAATATTGGGGGGTTTTTCAAATTGAAATCTTCATACTCTTCATGGTCTCCCAAAGGAAGCATTTAAAATCTATTTGGTAATAGTCTCTTAATGATTTATAATAGGAGTGTGTAGGTTTTAAATCTTGTAACAAGTCATGTCCAAATGTTTGCTACCAGGTTTTAAGAATTGTTCACCGAAAACAGGCGCTGCTGTAGAAGTCCCAGGAGCTTAGTGAAGCGTTCTATGATGCTGCTGCAAAAATTGTTTTGGAGATTTGGCAGTCGCTGTTCACCTTAGCTAGGAACCAGCCAGTTTATACAGGAAAAAAAATCCACCTAAAGTACTGCGGCTTCCTTTTTAACCACATCTTTGTTTCATAGTCAGGGTTTTATACTGTGAACAATTTAGAATGTCTATATTGATTAAACCTTAGGAGTCTTCACTTTAAATTCTATCTGGTATTCTGCAAACTATAATGAACATTACCGAATGCATGGCGTCTTCTGGGAAACACCTTGAGTTTATCAAGTTTAATTTCCCCTAGGAAGTTCTTACAGCAGTGCAATCAAGCTAACTTTTACTCTCTGTAATGGAATAAGATTTAATCTACAATTTTTAAACCACCACCATTTCCTAGTTTTCTTCTTTCAAAAAAATCTGTAGAACGGAGTTTCGCTCTGTTTTTATGTTGCTGCTATACTTTTTCCCATAGTGCAACTAATGAATATCCTGTCCCATTTTACTGTGCTGAATACGAACAAGCAGCTTAAACCCTATGGTTGGTAAGGAATTTATGTAAATACTGCAATTAAATCTTGTCTGTAATAATAAGTGACCTTTAATCTAGTATATATTGAGTCCCCTAATCTCTAGGATTGTAATTGAGTGATGAAGCTGCAAGGCTTCATGAAAGAAAGGCAGATCATAAGAAAATAATGATTTTTTGTGTGTGTAAACCATGATTTTCCAATTACTGCTCTCAGCTGGGACAGAATAACATCTAACTTGTGATGTGTTCTGATCCAAAATTAATCCTTTTGTAACTGTGCCTTTTTTGATTAAAGACTGGTTTTTCTTTCATCCAGGCAAAATCTTCAGCCCCTGTGGTAATTTTAATGTGAGTTGTATTTTTTTTTCTTTTCTTTCCCAGGATATTATTATAGTATAAGCATATTGGTAAATATGGCTTTAAGTAATATAGAGATGTATCTGGATAAATAATTATTAGAATGATTTCATTCTCCATAAACGTTGCTTTGATGGTGAAGTGTATCTGGTACGTGCAAAAAGACAAATCCCTGAATAGCGTGCAAGCTTTCTTTTTTCCGTTTATGAAGTAAATATGCAGTTGTTATAATAAATATTTTTAAGATACATAGAAATGGTTGTAGAAGCTGAATAAAGAAGGAGTTAAGGTTTTGGTGACATGATATGTGCGCAATAAAAGAAGGATAAGGTTTGAGTAGCCAGAAATTCTGGGCAAATATTGATGGAAACATTTGCTATGCCTTTGCATCACAGAAGAGAAATTTTTAAAGATTGGCTATGCTTACAGTGTCTGTGTATGTGCCAACATACAATCATGCAAGAAAACTGTCAACTGTCACACTGATCTTGTTTGTAAAGTAGTTTGAAATGTAATGATAAAAAGTGCTATATAAGAATATTTATTTAAGCAGACTGATGTTTTCTTCTGCTTATGTTTTTACTTCCATTTTACTTAAATTTTCCTACGTTGTTAATAGTATGAAAATGTGTTCCTTAGTTATCTTCTTCATCAAAATAAATAATTTTCAGATGCCCATGTGTACCAATATTAGCCTGGGATATTACTGGATATTTTAAGCCCGCAATATCTGCTTTTCAAAGGTGGAGAGCAGATATAGCCTTAATTTAAACTGAGACAATGGGATACTTCTGAAAGCAGGTGGTCTAAACCACTCTGCCAGTAGTCTATTAGTGCGATGTTATCTGGTAGGTGAGGTTTGTAGTTGCTGATCTGTGTGAAATTCTCCTGAGACAACAGTTCATCAGTGGTTCTGTCATTCCTCTTACACCAGTGGTCTCGGGATCCCCGTGAGAGAAAATTAGACACATAAATACCAATCAAGGTAAGCACTGGATACTGTTTCTCGATTCGTTCATACGTCTGCTGTGCAAGAAGTTTATTCTTTTCCTCTTGCTGCACCAGAGTTACATTTATATTTTAAAGGTGTAAATCTTCCTGCCTCGCAAGGTAGCAAAATTCAGCCTCGTGGTCAGTGTATTACCTAACGTGTAATAGAGCTCTGTTCCTTTGCGCAGGATGAAAAATCATTCCCATTTCAGGCTGGGGTAAAAACAAAGCAAATTTAAATTTCGTATGAAACAAAGCTTAAATATCCATGCCTTGGAGTTGGCAGGGCTTTTTTTTTTTTTTTTGTCTCTGTATTACAAAATGACATTAATAAAGAAAGTAATTTATACTTAAAACCTCAAAACATTTCACTAGTTTGTGCTGTATTACTGTGAAACTTGTAATTAAATAAAAAATACAGGTTCAAATATTTTTTTTTTTTACCCTTGAAGTAGAATTTCATTAACATTGATATGGTCTCATTGAACATAAAGATTTTGGTGATATTTTCATTTTGCTTTTAAATTCCAGGGGACAAATGCAGCTCAGAAAATGCCAAACCATCCTCTCTATTAATTAAATCTCTATTATTTAAATCTACTCTGGTTAAGAAACTAGTTAAGACATGAACAGTCGTTATAAACTGTGAATGAGATCAATTCCCTTCGTACACTTAGAATTACAAGTCAGTCCTTTTAAAGGTTGAAGTATTCAGGCACTTTTCAACCTCCTTCGTATGGGTTATGTCAAGAGAGGACCCCACAGGAATTTGAAAGAAATTTGTGCAGTCCTCACCCATAAATGAACGAAGGCTGATAAATATCCTCGGAAGGGTAAGTTAGAGGTGTTTCAGGAGAACCAAGAGAGAACAAAGACACCAAAGGGGGAGAAGATTTTAAGCAAATGACATGTCGCTTGCTGTTTACGGTGGATGGTAGGTGAACAGGGAGGAGGAAGGGGCATTCATTCTCAATTTCTACTTTAAAGAGACCGTTAGAGACTCGGATGGAATGAGAGGGATGGGTATGTGATTTGAGAGAGAGGTCTGAAGATACGTTATAGATAAAAAGCTTTAATGCGTTCAGAAATGAGACATAGACAAGAAATGAAAAAATAACTGAAAACACAAATAGAGCAGAGGATGTATTTTTGTAAAGATGAGTGAAGTTCTGTTTCCTTGTGTGGCAAATGGAAAAGAGCTACAAAGGGAACAGAAAGGTTACTTTGCCCAGTATCCCCATATTGACATACACAGGGGGAAACAGAGCATAAATAATGCCACAAGTGAGAGGATAATCAGAATTTAGGGAAGTGACAGGACTGAAAAAGCGTGACTCTCTAATGCTGCAGCTATAGCAGTCATGAGACTGCTCCGAGTTGTCATGGGTAGTCATCGGCAGCATGGTGCGGTATGACAGCGTGAGCTGCGTGACACGGACACGGCTCCAAAAAAAGTAGGAGGAAGGAGACTTACCTGTAGGACAGGGCAATTCAGCAATTCAACAGGCAGAGACCATGCCTGTGTTGTGAGCGGTTAAATCCTTTTCTCCTAAACAGCAAAATAGTCTACCAGGAAATCTCTATGCAAAATAAATATGGGGCCTCTTTGTGAATACTGTCCAGAACACTTCAGGTACACGTTTGCACTCCTTAAATAATTTTTTCCTAAAAATATTTACTTCCATCCTCCCCAATCCTTGTAGCTGTTTGCTAAAAATAAAAGGACCTGATGGTGAATGCAAGTTTCATAAATGCCAAGACAATTTTGCAGTATGAATTTAAAATGTGGCTTGAACTAGAATCATTGATATTTTGTAGGTTGTTCATGTTGTTTATGTAGGTCCCTAATCACTCGAGGTATGTTTAAGCTTTTTAACTGATACTTAGTGCATTCAAATCAGTAAATTAATCTCTTGGGTACGCAGCAACTCGGCATACCTGGGGTCACAGTGCGTGAACTTATTTTTTGTTGCTGTCTACAGATTGTCTTGACATGCAGCATATACCCACAGGGTCAGAAGAATTGCCCTTTGATTACATGTACAATAATCTAGATCTCCCAAGGTATTCAAGTGGTTAATTAAATATCAAGTAATTGCTAAAACTACTAAGTGACATTTAATTAGTATGTTAATTGATATCAAATTTGCTCTCACTATCTTGTTTTATGTTAATAAAATCCCTAAACATTTCTTTGAAGTAGATTAGGAAACAATGTGCTTCAAATGTACTAATGCAAAACAGCCTTAAGCATTACTTCTGCTCATGGAACATAACTTCCGACTTAATTTTTTTATCCCAGCTGGTTTACTTTGTCTATCTTTAAACTCACTTTTTGCTAAGAGTATATTTTATTTAGTAGTATAGGCCTCTCTTGGAATGGATTTTGACTTTTCTAAGCCTGTAATCCCTTAGAAATCTCTCTAAAGTGTGATAACTGTTAATAGATTTCTAGGGCTGCCTCACTTCCCTTTGGCACCTACCGAGCACAGATCGCAAGGCATATGTGGAATGCATAGTGCCTCCATTTGACTGATGTGAATGATGGATTTCTGCACTGCCTCCCGATGCGGCATGTAGAAATCTGTGCTTCACGCATAATACAAAACTGCCATCAAAATATTAAGCGACTGATTATCCTGCAGCAGCAAAATGCTGCTTGAGTGTTAGTTCTCACAAGGAAGGGCGTTCCCCTCCTCCTCCTCGCCATAAGCATACCCAGGAAATAGGCCGGCTTTACCTTTCGGCTCGAGCCTTCCAAAATTTTCACTGCTTTCTTTGATTGAAGAGCCCAACTACAGTATAGGAAAGAGATGCCTTTAGTCTTGGGTCCAAAAAAAGACCGACTGAACTCCCGAGTGACAAGAGCCCCAAGCTTGTCCTTCCTTCCAGTCACTGAGATGTTCTCAATGGCCTCGTCAAGAACAGGTGAACAGACCAAAGTTGAATTTACTAAGGAAAAAATTGTTTTCCTAACGTTTAATTTGAGAACGTACTGCAAAATTCCCTATGAGTATTCATATGAATTTTTAAATGAATTCATTTCAGCTGTGCTCATGCCTTTTGTGTGTCAGCTTTCTGTGCAGCTTCCTCTGCATTTTATTGGTGCCAATGTACAGAGAGAGTTGGTTTTACATTCAGGATCACAAAAAGCAAAGTCTAATTTATTCTCCATGAACGTTGACACCCAGTTACTTCGGGAGAGTTCAACTGGGGAATAGAAACAATGGTGTATGACCACGCACAACGAAACTACACTGCTCTGATTTCAGCCCTTCCCAACTTCAAAATCTGGAGTATCCATGTGAGCAATATAAACACTGTAAAGAGAAGCGAGTTGAGGAGGGACTGTCAGAGAACTTTGAATTATGAATAAAGAAAATTGTGATCTGTTTGTTCGTGGATATGTCACAGAAAAAAAGAGGCAAAATTGGTGAAATAAATAATTCATTACGAAGTACTCAGCTCCGGTTGTATGTCATCCAAATAACTGCTGTAGAACTAAGAATGAAGCAGAATGATCATGATAGGCAAAATATGACACTGATTTTAAACTATTTTTGATTTATTTATTTGAACTTCTGTGGCTTCTGATGTGTGACGTTGATGTAGATTTCATAGTTTCACACAATATTTTTTTGAAGTTTTCTGTTTCCCTTTGGATATATTGTGATAATCCACATTTACTAGTACAAAGTTTTTTAACAACAACAGCAGTGTAATGTTTTAAACCTTCTATAATACGTAGTGGATTTATTGCTATTATTTGTATTTGTAAGTAGCCTTTCTATCAATTCAGAATGTCCTCTGCAAAGTTGATGCTAGTGGTACAACTCATGCACTCTGAAATAATGATACATATGACTGTAAACATGAATAATACATGTGAACGGTAGCATATTTAGAAGTTGTGTAGACTTAAATACCCGAGACATAATGTACAGGTACAAAAACAAAATTCAGAATTGATGTGTTTGTTTATAAAAATCTTCAAACGAACTTGTCATAGGAGATGAAATTATTGCTACCAGTTTGAGTCCCCTTTCTTCCTGTCCATTAGCCCGCTCACATAATGTCAGCTCCAAAAGTATTTTAAAATACACTTCAACTCCCCCAGTAGCAGATAGCGCTATTCGTGCTCAACACTCTCTGATCTCCCAACATCTGCATTGTCTTTTTCTGCTTTCTGCCTTATCTTAGTCAATGTCTTGCCTTTGCCTTGAGCCTTTGTGAGCCCCCCTGTCTCCCTGCCGTATCTTCCAGGGTGGATAAGGTCCAGCTCCAGCTCTCACGTCCGTGACAGCTGTCTTTCTGCCTCCGCACTTCCCGAGCACTGAGGGAGGCAATATATCACAATACACCATGCCTCTTCCCTTTCATATGAAGCAGTTCCAAGTCATTGCCAAATCATTAGGCAAATGACTGTATTTTGAACGCCCTGTAGGAATTCAGTGGAAGAAACTGCTTCACACAAAAGCGAGACACAGCTAATCAGCTGCTTACCACAAAGCAGCAGCTCCTGCTCCCGCTGAGTGACTGGGGAAGTTACTTGGCCCAGCGAACAGCAGCTCTTTGCAGCGGACCCCAGAGCTCCGCAGACCTGAGCCCAGATCCAGCCCACAGCGGCCAGGACGCCGTTCCGGGAGAGTCGCAGGGCACTGGGACCTCCTTCAGATGACCTGGGAGTCACCGTCTAACACTGACACCAATTCAAAACCTGCTTATATGTATGATGAGCAACCCATTGCCTTCGGACATGAGTCTGAAGCTCATATCTCGCTAAGGCAAGATGCACACGGAGTGTCTTGCTTCTGAGTCAGGACCTGCTTCTGCCTCTGATGCTCTTCAGCTCTGTGCCCCCTGTTTTTCCCTCTCCACTTGAAGAATTTTATGGTCGCAGCTTCTTCATGCTCTTGTAATTTCCAAAGCTTGTTGGATCTGTTTTACCTCCACAGCCTATCAATCATGCTCCCTGTTAAAAACGGCCTTATTGAGTGCTATATTGATATGCTTTATATACACCTTTATGGATATCAAAAGAAATAAGTGTGCAGGTACCAAAACCTTCTGGTAATGAAAGGATGTTTTACATACTCTGACTGTGACAGAGAGATAGCAGTTCTTCAATCCACATTTCATTATGTTATCCTTTGCAGAATAACATAGGTTTGAGATTAATTTATTCACTTGCTTCTGGATTTTTTTTTTCTTCGTGATTATTTTTTTCTGTAGAAAAGATAAATGTTTGATTACTAGTGTCATATTCCAAAGTCTTCTGATAAGGGCTGGAGCATAAGAAACGTCTGTCGTCTTAGTTATAATTGGTGATTGCTTTGAGTATGGTTTTGGGCATGTCTTCTAGCAAACTACATAGCTTCAAACAGAATAGTAATTTGGGCTGCAAATACACCAATGCTGGTGTTAATGCTCTACAGCATTGCTGGTTTGTGGTTTTTTCACTGCAAAATCAGAACAGTGGCTGGTCCTCACCAAGAGCTAAGCCTTAGCTAAGCTAAGTTTGATTATTTTCTGCATGGCTAATATGATTTCAATTGTTTCAATTATATTTGTTCAGGCATGAAATGCATTGTAGATCATTCAGCTAATTAAGAGGGGCTGTACTTTTTAAAACTATCTAGCAAGGTAAGTCTAAGCCCACCAGTTAAGACCTGGCAATGTTAAGTAAAAGTTGAAGCTCACAGCTGTGTAATGCAATCGGCCTTACAGCCCTGCCTGCAGCTCCGCAGTTAGAACAGTGCTTAACCGTGATGCGTATGGCTGTGGACACATGATGGAAATGTATACAAGGATTTTAAAAGGAGGGACACAATTTAGGAATGTGTGTCTGAAAAGACAACGAAAAACATTTGAATACATTTAACAACCTAGTTTGTAGACCTCAGAACTTGTTTCCCACAAAAACGCAGCGATGAAGAGCGGGTTTGGGTAGTTCTGGTCCCACCCTGAGCTGTAGCAGCAGTGATGCTACACTTCCATCGTAGTGATGTATGAGCAAAATCGCAACATTCGTTGCATGGCTGTTGATCGACATCAGATAATTGCTCCAGCAGCCACGCCCAAACAGAATTATTGTCAATGTACTTTCACATTTAACACGCAGCACCTCAGGTAGTCTATTAAATATAGAAATATACTGAGGTTAGCAAGCACTAAAGATACAACTGGTTTATAAATGATGAAAGGTTTCTCAGCATGTCATAAATTTGCGTGTAATTAATAATGTATTTTACTTACATAAAGTTTTCAGATATCTTAAAAGTTTAGGAGTTTTGATGCTTACCTTATTTTATAAATATATACACTGAATGTATTTGTCTGTGTATATGTTTGTATAATTCCCTAATCGTTAGCGTTTTTAAATGTGCTTGGTTTTTATAATGTGTGCATCTGCCAACTGCAAAAATATACATTTCACATCTACCCACATAAATGAGAACAGTGACCTCTCCATGTATATAAATATATATGCACGAAAACGTAGGACTGAAAATTTAACATTCAGAGGTGGCAGAGTGGGAGTCTTCAGATGGTAATCCGTCACATACGGCCTGCCAGGAACAGCCAAGCGACCCACCGGCAGGCTCAGAGGTGATTTTTTGGGATCCCACGTGTGAACGCACACTCAACAGAGCTCTGCCGCCGTGCAGCATATGGCACTCGGGGAGACCAGAAACCCGGCCGCTATCGGAGCGTCATGGCTGTGGAGCAAGGGAACGGTCCGATTCTCTGTCAGCCACAAGGGCTGTTGTCATAAAGTTGCGCAGGTTTCTTTCCTTCTGCACCACCTGCAATGCAAAGGCTGTGGAGCTTTTGACAGTGAACAATCCTTTTGGCTGCTGCCGGGTGTGAGCAGCCGCCGCTGCGTCCACATCTCCAGTGCTCTTGGCAGTGGGCAGTTCTGTGTTTTCTGTGAGCTGCCTCCGAAACAGCCAGCTGGGCAGCCGTGCTCTGCACCTTTTAGTTCAATACTTGTAGCTTTCTCACAAATTCATTTGCTCTTTAACCTTATTTTTGGAATTGCCTGAATCTTTACTAAAATGTCATTCTAAGGCAGAGCCTTGCATGGAGTATTTCAGCCAGGCTGGCTAAAGATTAGCAAATTTGGGAGAAGATTAGACCAGTGTTATAAAGAAAGTTGCAAGTACTCTTAAAAAAAAGATAGTGCTGCCAGCCCCGCTAACAAAATCCCCGGCAGGTATAAGCGCTGCTGAAAATTGCTGTAAAATACAGTCCGAAAGGCTGGTCAGTTTGATTGGAAAGATTGCTGCTGTATGAAACTATTCTAAAAGGTTGTTTATACATTTTGGTAGGCTTTTGGTATAGAGTTGAAAGGTCATTGCAGTGCTGTGTGTAATCTAGTTTTGAGACGGGGTTTGACATCCCTTTCGTCAATAAAATAAATCTAACAGATTTTGTTTAAAATTCTCACAGTTTTCAGGGTATGATTGACTGTATATTTCGCAAAAAGAGACGGAATTTGTTGATGGCCATAGAAAAAATGTTCTTTGTATAGAATCTATTTTGCAAGACTAAAAGTAGGTTTCGAATTATCCGGAAGAGGTGGATTTTTCAGATGAATTAATTCAGGTACCCAGATCCTAATGAGTGTATTCCTCAGTCTCTGTTGCAAATTCATACCTGAAACTCTAGGGAAAAAAGGGAAAAAACATAGGTGTGGTGTCTAAGTACATGGCAGAGGTAAATAAACTGTGGATCTGGTCCTGTAGGTCCACTCTAAGCTTAGAGTTCATGAGAGTTGTTTTCATTGATTTAAGTGGGTTACTCACTCCTTTCTAGATGTAGACCCCCCCCCCCAAAC
>VZSC01017936.1:481804-506207 GCA_013398225.1 Steatornis caripensis | reverse complement strand
CCCCCCAAACCGATAAATAAATATTTGAAGAAATTTACCATCAAAATCTTCCTGAAGCCAAATATAAAGGAAAATCTATCAGAGTCACATCTCAGAGTATGTTAGAAACATGCCCCTCGAGCATTTCACTTACAGAACGAGCAGATACCTGATGTTTGGCCTAAAAGAAGGTATGATAATAAGGATGTTTCCCTGGATTTCTGAAAGTGTCTGCAAAGAAACCTGGTTTCTCCTGCTGATCTGTATCTGTTTTAAGATAGAATTGTCTGGTCTCCGGAGCTGCTAATCGGGCTTGTTTCTTGAGCATTGGGTTCCCATTAAAGAAAAAAACATACAGCTTTGAGATGAGCTCTCCTGAGGTCCCATCTAAACTGCTGAGGAAACCTGAGCAGAGGAATGCTCTTTTGTACTGCTCTTCGACGTCTGCAAGCATTTCTGCTTTAATTCTTTCTCCTTACTTCTGCTGCACTATTATTATAGTCTAGTGAGTTCCTGAAAGTGGGAAATGCCAAAGAAATAGGTGTCAGACTTCCAGAGAAGCATTTGTCAAGACTTAATGTTCTAAAGCTAAAGGTGACAGCTCAACCTAAATAAGCTCTTCTCAACAGGATTTAAGTTGCCTTAATAAAAAAGTAATAACAGAAAGTAAAGTGCAAATCCGATGGCCTAGTGAGTGGAAGTCTTAGAAAGACGTGCCTCATTTGACATGGTATCTTGATTTAAAGACTATTTGCTCAAAGTGCAAGGTTGTTGATAGTCCCCTGATAAGATGATTTGTGACCTATAAAGGTGCAAGTTTGCAGCATGAAGCCGCATGTGGGTATATTCACGGGGCTCGTTGGCTTCGATTATCTTGTGGTAAGGCTAGAGTCTAGAATGAGAACACTACAGCAATAACAAGAAACAAGTAGGAAAACAGTTCTAATGTAAGTAAAAGAACAAACATTTTTTTTGTGTCGTGTCCCCCCCCTCCCCTGAAAATAAAAAAAATTAATGTAATACTGTTAAGGGTATACTTCCTGAGGACCAGATTAAAAAATGAGGGCTGTATGAGCCACGTAAAACTACATCCTACATGCTGGTTTTCTTGTCATGTTTATACCATGTACATAAAGAGCTTCTGAGTTGGAAGTTTATCTACTTTTCAGTGCTCACACACTGAGACTATAAAATTAGATTTAAGAAATGTAAGTAACAGTATATGCGATTCCTCATAGCTGTTAGTGGATTAAAAACAGTGCTTTCAATTTTGATTTTTTTATCAAGTCTGATAGCATAATAATTATTGCGGTGGCTACTTTGCTAAGCTTCAAAGCCCAGGCAGGGAAAATAGAGCTGTTCAGCAACAGTATATATTAGTGATATGAGAACATGGCCCTTTTTATCATTGTGTCTTTTTCCGTGCTCGTTGATCAAAATAGATACTGAACATCTTTGCTAAAAAGCAGTGTTTTCTCCTTGTCTCTTCTTGACTAATTACATGAGCATAAGAACTATGAATGGGAAGCCCGAGAGCAGCTGTGTGCTCCTCCATTGTTTTTTCTCCAGTCTTTTTTTTTTTTGAATAACAAACCATTTCAACTATCTAGTCCCATCAGTCTTTGTTTGTTAGTTAACCTCCAGTAACAGCTCCCTGACATAGTTAGCTGCATGCTTTATCCTTTTACAAAGAGGACGTTAAACACAGTTACTTATCTGGTTGTGCTAGCACTCTTAACTGAGGTTTTGGGCGAGGGTTTTTGGGGTGTCCTTCACAAGTCACACTGACATCTATTTCTGCTGTTATTCAGTCTCAGTGTTCTCAAATCTTTTGTCATATTCCTGTGTTTGTTTCAAGTTTAATTTTTAAGGATGTACTTGCCTGTATTTCCGTGTAGTACCAGTTAGGATTTTCAGTTAACACAGTATTAAGTAGGACTTTTTTTCCCATCTCAGAAGAGCATTGTTGTCCGATCTTGCACAGAAGTGAATTGCAGCCAAGGCTTAATTTAACCAAACTGTTGCACGGGACTAGTCAGTCCACGCTTAGGTTACAGCAAAGGCAGTATTAGCAGCTGTGGGGTGCTCTGGAGATAGCACTCCTATTCTCCTTCTCTCCTTGAAGTGGAGATTGTGGCAGTCGTAGTTCCATCTTCTAAGAAGCTGATTGCAGACACAGAGATTTGGATGTTTGCTTTTCACTCGTATTAGTTGATGTAGTATTTTGTATTAGGTAGAGCTATCTTTTTTATCAGCTCCGGCAAACATTGCTTCGGGCATCCTCTAATTAAAAGGCACTGAGTATGATGGAAACAGTCAAATGAAACATGCTCACAGTGTGCGTTTTCCCAGCGTACTTGGATTTATCCATCAAACAAATGTCTATGGAAATTCCTTATCACCAGCAGTTCAGTAATCAGATGTGCATGCTTGGTTCAGTCCGCAGTCAGTGTGGTTATCAGCATGACAGTTTTTCTAAGGAAAAATAAAATCTGACCCTTTCAGTATTGCTAAGCAATGTCTGATCTGGTCATCAGTGACCCTGCGAAGTTTAAAGGCATAGCTGTACGTGTAGGTGGATAAGAACACGCACAGATATTAATAAGATTATTTGTGGGCTTCTAGAATGCATAGGATTAGTCCTTTGACTGCATCAGATGCAATGAAAGTAGAGTGGGTCTGTATGTATTTGTGTAACAGAATGCCACGTTTAGGAGCCTTTAAAAATCGGGCTTTGAAGACGTGGGAATAAGGAGCTACAGATTATTGTCATTATAATGAAGGAAGGAAAAGCAAAAATAGCTGTGTGCAAAAAGAATTCATGTGAGTCAATGTGCTTGAATGCTTGCTTTTCCAGAACAGTTCCATTTTCTGTCTTTTCAGCGTTTGTCTACGATGGGTGATGTGACTCCAAGTCCTTCATAAATTCTGGTGGCAAAGCAGCAGGCACAGAAAAAATAGCTGAATTTTACTGGTCTTCACCTTTGAATGGTTTCTTTCTATGTTTCTCACGTTTGCATTCTGTACGTGTACACCTCAGCAGAGGCAAGAGGTTTCTATTGGGATGAGCAAAGGATACATTTTTCTGCATGTGCTGTGTTGATTCATTCTCACGCTCACTTTCTGGGCCTTCTGTGGGCACTGTATTAAACACAACTTCAGAAAATTTTGCTCGTATTAGAGCAACTTCCCATTTCCCATTACCTTATTGTTAACACAGCTAAAAATGGCGGAACAAAATGCTTGTAGCAGTCAGTGAAAACCAGAGGCACCTGTGCTACGTGCAGACACTTGAAAGGCTGAGAAGAAGTGCATCTGATTTATTGTGTTCATTTCCCATTGCACATTTAACTGTTAAAAATCAGTAGCTTCCATTCTTGGGATTAAAGCAAGATCAGATTTACTCTTCAAACTGTGCAGCAGTGAATACCGATTTGTAAGCAAGCCAGAAGGTAGAGTAGGAGCTTTTTTTTTTTTTTAAATATTACTGATCTGCCAAGAGAGTTGCTCTTGAATTTCGAAATCTGTACCTGATCTAATTTTGCCTCTAGAGTGACAAATACAAGAATTTTGTTTAAGACCTGGATTTAATTTGACCGTGGCTCAGCTAAAAATACAGAATATTCAACCACTCAGGTGCTATTTATTTCTTGCTCACCTTTGCGTTCTTGAAAATCTATCTGAGATTGTAAAACTGGGTTTTTTTCCAAACATATAGGATAAACTCCAAGGGAGCAACCTATGTACTTTGAAAAGTAAATGAAAAAAGACCTGCTTTGTATGCGTTGGTAACCTTCCTAGGCTTTTTTTTTTTTTCCTGATGAAATTATTCATTAATACACTTGGTTTTCTAAAATCATTGCAAGAAGCTCAAGATTTGTATACATTATTAGCTTGGTATATGTGCATACCTGTTTATCTTCTGCCTTGCATATTTCACAGGCCTGTGAGCGTGATTGAAATCTGGCTTTCTGGGTCATGCTCCATGTGGGCAGAGTGCTTCAAATGTTGTCAGGAAACTCCGAAGGAAAGATTAGCAACTGTGTACAAACAGTGATGTTTAGAGGTTTAGAACTATGTCAAATTGGAAAGCCTTCTCTTTCGTTGCACTACAGTCCATCCCGTCAAATTTCTGATTGTGTTTTAAAGCAAGGGCCAAGGGAAAACCTTGCAGAAGTACTGAAAGAAGTAATATAATCAGCTCAGTGTTACTGTCCTCATTGCTGGAAACACATCAACCCAGACTTTCCAAAAACACGGGAGAGATTTGTGAAAGGAAATTCCAAGTCCAATAATTAAAATTTAACCGTTACAAGGAATTCGAAACAAGCTACACTAGTAACCCTCTAGGCCTAACCATAAGACGTCTGTCAGGGCCATTTGTAATACCTGATAAAATCAATGCATTTAAAGATAAGGCAAGCAGAAGTTATAAATGTAGAATTCCAGTGAAATAGTTCCATGCATTATTGCTGCACTATAAATGAACAATAGCATCTCATATTCTACCTTTTTCAATACGAGTCAGTGTCAGAAGTTGTGTTCTCTGGGCTTGCAAAGATGGAAATTGGATCTAAATTATGGATGCCTTCTACTGACCCATATGTTAAATGATCAAGTATTACAGAAGTCTCATGCAATACTCTGCTCTGCATATATATTTAAAGAGAACTGTATGAATATTCAAAAATTATTGTTTCTCCCGTTTCAAAGAATAAAAGAAATGTAGTTGCTCTGCTATGTATACATAAAGCATTTCTCCCAAGGTCAGAGGGAGAGGTCAGAGCCAAAATAAAAATCACCCCTGAGAGTGGTTTGCCACATGATCTTTTCTGTGTTTTGAAAGGTCAGAGTTTATGTGGGACAAATTTAATAAACAGATCCCAGAAGTATTCTACTCAATTTCTGAGGAACACTCCAGAATGCTAGAATTGGGATTTTGCTACACTGAAATGCCAATCGGTTTGAGATGTTTTGTCTTATAATTATGAAGGTGGCTCGGCTCCAGCTGAATCATTTATTGGTTATGTCCCTTCCCAAAGAAAAAAAAAAAAAGGTGTTACTAGAATGTCTGGAAACTGATATTAGAAATTGTTACAAGTGGTAGCTTGGACCTGCTTTGTCCTTTTCTGTGCTGAGCTTGACAAAAGAGTGAATGGTACCAACAGGCGCATAACGTCAAGTTAACCACCTGCTGTACAATCAGCCGTTCAAAGGACTTCGCACCTTTTGAGAAACATTTGATGGGCATTTCTGCTGTATGCAGAAAATAACCTGATAAAAAGCTGAGAATCTCTGGTCCCTTCTGGGGCATTTTCCTATCAAAATAAGAACCTTAAAAAAAGGAAAAGGAGCAGCAGAAGTATAATAAAGGCAGTGTACTTGGAAATACGTGTCAAAGTCTTTCATTTTTAAAATGATTTTAAATACTTCTTTGTTTATGTTTATTATTTATAATATTTATATTTCTTTATTTTCTTGTATAAGATCTCTTTAAGTAAGAGGATCTTTCATCCTTCTTTCTTAAGGAGATCTTATCCAAGACCTTGTATCCTCTTTCTTAAAGAAATCTCAGGCAAGAAAATAACCAAATAGAACTACATATAAAATTAAAGAGATGACAGTGAAGCATACTGTTCCCAGAAAGAAAACAAAGAAGATTCACAGTATTACCTGTCATTACGGAAAATATTAATTGCATATGCATGCAATCCCACTGACTCTGGAGGCGTGATTTGGAATCTAATTATATATGTTGGTTATTGGGGACAGGACAAAACACTAGGTACTCTGACTACTGGTGCATATTTCTTTTTTCGCTATGTGGTAGTAAAATTAAGGTGGCAGACTTCTGCGTACAGAGTCAAACCTCAGTTTTCAGACACAGTGGATATGATTATTATATCATTCACGCCGGTTCTACGTCAATATTGATTATGTCACTCATTTCAGTGGAGTGGGTTGTGATTTAAGCTGGTAAAGGTAAAATCAGCCTTCGTGAAAATTACAGCTGAATACCATTTACTTTCTGCGAAATACAGTAATTTTTTCTATTATATTTGCTACTTGCTTCCCCAACATGGCTTACCACTGGGTTTGCCTGTCTGTTTGTCACAGACTGGTTTTTACCCAACAAGGATTTTGGGGCACTCACTGTATGAGCGACATTGTGTGCAAACCTGCTACAGTAATAACAATAAATGAAAAGAAGATAATTGACGTGATGTTTCCTGTCCACTTCTGATTAAGCAGAACCTTGTTAATAACAAGGGCCATCCAGCCCAATGGCTTACCAGCTATCTGTGCAGTATCTAGTACAGATCCTTAGGGGGTGGAAAAATCAGAACAGAGCAAATATAGCCTCAGTGAGGGAGCGGTTGGAGTCTGCAGGCAATGTAGAGCATTACTTCAGAGGAGCAAAGCTTGGGCTTGGGACTCAAACCGGCAGGTAACAACTGAAATTATTTTAGTGTTGTTCTTTCGGCAGAAACTTCCCAGAGGCCCCAAACACTTTTTATTCCTTCCCCTGTGCCAGAAGCACCAATTCATTCCCACACAGGATTCAAATTCTGCAGCTGTTCCCTCAATAACTTCCACAATGCAGTTAGTTATTGCTAATACAAAAATCTATAGCACACCGTAAAGGGGAAATATACCACAATATATTTAATGTCTGGATGCCTCTATGAAGGCTTAAGGAAGTCATACAGGAGCATTTCAGGATTTGTATGGCAAATTTAAGTTTTGCTGATGGCAAAACATCAGCACGTCTTGCTTTATGACATCTGCTTGCTCTTCACAGAGGGAGCAACCTGAGTTGAAGCAGGAAAGGGAAAAAAAGGGTATGATATAAACCCAGTTTGCACCTGGAAACCCCGATTGCTGTGCTCTGCACTGCTCACGATGGGAGAATGCTGCTGCAGGCTCACCTGGTCTCCTTCTCCTTTTCTGCAGCAGGAATATTAGCTAAAGATCACTCTGAATATGGCAATGGAAAACGTGGAAGACGTGCAGTGTCAGTGTTTTCATCTGATTGCTTAGCTTCAACATAGCCTTCGCCTGTTACTGAATTGCTAGTTCACTGAGAACTTTTTAATAAAGCGCTATATATCATGAATTATGAGAGGTTCTCTTTGTTTACCTCTGAAGTTCTTAATGGTTGAGAAATATAAACTTTTTACTGATAAACCTTCTTAAGTATCACTTTCCATTTCAATTATTTAAAGTGAGATTCTTCTTTCCGAATGAACTCCAGATTATGTAACACAGAGCAGAACTTCATTTTATGGAGGATGGGAATAAATATAATACTACATCTGCATCTACGAGTTCTACTCCTAATTATTGCAACAGTTTAGGAACTTATCGTTTACACCATTCGTTATGTCACGCATTGAATTAATCTCACGTGAAGTACCTTGTACTGCCATTTATTTTCTATTTTTTGTAGTGATGTAAATTAAAAAAAAGCAAAACCCAGAAGAACTTTTATTTTTTTAGAAAAAGATATCGACTCGTTTATATTTAATTAACATGCATCTCCTGCTGTTACAATTGGTTTTTAAAAAACTTAGTGTTTTGACATACAATCACAAAATAATCACAAAATATTCTGTTGCATTTAAAACGCAGCTTGTCTTCATTTATTAGTTAAACAGGGGTTGTGTTTAGGGGAAATAAAAGGTTTGAATCCGGGACCTTGATGTATTTGACGGTTTTATGCTTATTGTCAACCTTTTCTTTGTTCTTTAATGAGTCCATGTATTGTTATATATTGTTCTTCATCTTCCCATAAGGGAAAAAACAAGTAATTATAACTTAATAAGATTCTCTATGCTAAGAATATGTAGTGACAGATAATGAAGTCCAATATACCTACGTGATTACAAGTCGCTCTTTGCGTGTAGGACAAATAACTACAAGATGGCAATGTCAAAGCAAGGAACACTTACACAATGAAATATTAATGAAAATACATCGCACTTACGTCTCAATGACATCTAAATGGGAATCAGTTATCAGATCTTGAGTGTTTGCAACAAATTTCTACTCTGTAAAAAAAAAAAAAAAATCCAGTGAACTTTAAAAATGTCAGCCAGCAGGGCTTTCAAATACATAATTTACTATTTTGTTGGCTTCCTATAAATGGATAATAATAAACTCCTAGCTAAAAGCAAGCTCATAAATGCTGAATCAAAAATGTGAAGAACACCATGAAATGATAAATGCAGAGCTGCATGGTAATTTTCTTCTAAGCAGGAAATGTAGCTATAGTGTTAAAAATGTGAATGGAAATTTTGACATTCCGCTTGTGCAGAGCAAGGTTCTCATAGGGAAGGATCTGTGCCACTATTAGCTTCTACACTGCTACAGCAATGCAGCAGCAACAGTGCTGGCATTGCAGCTAAAGTCTGGTGGGCTTCCACGAGCAATATATTTTCATGGTATTCCTTGTTACACTTGCCTCTTTGATACACTCTCATATTTATTCAAATATATCAAACATAGACTGTTATATTAATCAGAGGGCATAATGAAGTAATTTTTCATGGAGGAGTTTTAATCTTAATCAAAATTTGACCCGTGTGTTATATTTTAAAAAGGCATATATTATTGAATGGTATTAATAGAACTTTTAATGTTAAAATATTTTATACCAGCCAGAATTAGCTTCTATTTTAAGCTAGTGCTGTAGGTTGAATGACGATAAAAACTTCTCATTTTTTGGTTCGATCTTAATAGCATACAGATGACATTTGAAAGGCTCTGTTCTGCTGATCAGTGCTCTTCATGCTACTTGACACTATGGTCCCCTCTTTGCGGGACACCGTCTGCCTTGCTGGCTGTATTATGCTAAAGCAGTAGGTGTGACTTGACCTGGGCAGACTAGCGAATGGAACAAAACTTGGTGAGTGTATCAGGTCATGAAGACTGTTAAGTCCTTCTTTTGGATAAATTTGTCTGAGGCTATAAAGTACCGTTACGTGGTCCCTTGCCATAGTGGATAAAGATTGCGCACTTGAGCTACAACGTAATTCCTTTGCCCAGATTGGAGGGGTTGAGAGCACCCATGCAGGCTCTGATCACTCCTTTGGAAGGAACCCTAGGTTTATAACAAAGCGATTTAAGCCTGATCTCTTCTGGACAAGGTTTCAGTATGTGGCTTAGGAATCAGTAGGCTGAGCCACACTGGTGGGACATGTCTATATAGTGCGAATTGAGTTAGAAGAGATTTAGGGATTATTGCTTCAAATGTTTATGTTGCATCGTAACAAGAAAAGGAAAAAAAGCTGAACAGGAGCACTTAGGTAAATTGCATTTATGAAGAATAAATCCAGAAACTGTAAAACTAGCTAATAATTGGATCGTTTTTTGCAAGTTTATATTTAAAACATTAAGTCTTAAAGCTTGGACATTTAGTCCTCTGTTGAAAAAAGGACCTGTCTTAACTAAAGTACTGTTATAACAATGATTTAATTGGATTTCTTTTCTGTTCACATTAAAAATCCTTGTCATAAGAATGAACTACAGTGTTGTGGACTATTAATACGGGATATGTTCTTATTCACACTACGCAGTCTCATGGTAGACATATCAGAAAAAAAAAGTTTCAGCGAATTTTTTTCCTAGTTTAGAAGAATATTCTTGGAATAAGTGTAAAAACTGTCCAAATTATTTATCCTAGCTCTTTTTTTGTTATTATTCAAGTATCTAGCAGTATGCTTAGGATGGCTGCTTGATTTTGAACACACAGAAATTGTAAATTGTTTTACAGACATTTTTTGTATTATGTTTTGTATTATGTTAGAGCCTAATCATCTCTGTTCATCATAAGGCCATAGTAGAACAAGACATTGCAAAATATGGAAAGTAAATATGGAACAAATTACTAGTCAGAACGCGATGGTGGAACCCTCCCTGGTTTCATAAGCTAGTTTTGACTTTCCATATTTTAACATGGCATTTAGCATGACTTTTTTTGCCAGCAGGTTGAGGGAGATGATCCTTCTCCTCTACTCAGCATCGGTGAGGCCACACTCGCAATACTGCGTCCAGTTCTGGGCTCTCCAGTACAAACGAGACATGGACGTACTGGAGAGAGTCCAAGGAAGGGTCACAAAGACGACTAAGGGACTAGAGTATCTCTCATATGAGGAAAGGCTGAGAGAGCTGGGCCTGTTCAGCCTGGAGGAGAGAAGGCTCAGAAGGGATGTATATAAATTTATATATATGTCTATGTCTATAAGTGGCTGAAGGGAGAGTGCAAAGGGGATGGTCCGGGCTCTTTTCTGTGGTCCCCAGTGACAGGACAGGAGGCAATGGGCACAAACTGAAATACCGGAGCTTCCATCAGGTCATCGTCAAACACTGTGAGGATGACCAAATACTGGCATAGTTTGCCCAGAGGCTTGTGGAGTCTTCATCCTTGGAGATACTAAAAACCTGTCTGGAAATGTGCTGGACAACTGCCTCCTGGGTTGGACAAGATGGCCTCCAGAGGTCCCTTCCCTTCCATGATTCTGTGACCTCCACTTTCCATCTGCAACACTGGATTGTGTGGTCCACCGTGATCAATGTAGAAGCCGTGCAGGATGAAGGAGAGCAAGTTGGCCACAGGATGGTCTCCGAGATGAGTTGTACTTCTGGAGAAGAGCTCCCTTCCCCGACCATAGCATCCACGGCATTCTGAAGCCCTTACAGCAAGGATGCTAAGCTGTAGGGAACCATTAGCATATTTCAAGATAAATTTCTTAACTGCTTATTTTGCTTCATGAAATGAAGAATTGTCAAATGTATCTTTCTAATGTGGTATAAGTAAGTTTTCAGAAGGCACCTAGATCTGCTTTTCTCTTGTTATTTATTTATTTCTAAGTGGAAAACAAAACGAAAGTATTTTTATAGGCATCATTAGGCAATTCTTCCCCACCAAGATCCCCACAGTTTACCCACGGCTTTATTTTGAATTGTCTCGTACACTGTACACGGTCAGTCAATAGGGTGATGATGGCAATCAATAGAAAGTATAATAAAATCATAACCTTGTCTGAGAACAGCAGCGGTACACTTAGACCTTAGAATTTAACCTGTGAACTACATTTACATTTGACAGGCCCTTTCTGTATTAAAGCTTATTCCCGTGGGTTTGGGCCTGGGTTTATATTTGTTGCTTGGAAGAAGTAAGGCATACAATCAATCTTGTGTAAAATGTGTTAGCAAAATAATGTTGCAATACTAGGTACTCTGAGGACTTGCATGCTGCAGTTTCCTTTGTTGAGCTCTAACCAACGGCTCTAAAATCTGAACATTTAAATCCCATTAATGAATTATCAGTGTCTAAGATGGTTTTAGTTACAATATACACAACACATCTTAAAGTAGATTGTATGTGGTTTATGCCCTTGTATAATGTAAATTAGCTCAATTAGGCTTTGCCAAATGACACACTAAAAATAATTCTTGCAGGTAGACACATGACTAAATTTGAAACAAAATACGCATCTGTTTTTCAGGCACTATAAAGCCCCGTAAAACACAATTTACATTAGACAAGGTAATAACTGCTAGCTATAGTAATATTTAGGTATTTTCCTAGAAATAATAGTATTTCAGTGTACTACAGATATTTTAATGTCATTTATAAGTTTTAACGGTATGACGCAGCCTCCCAGCCTAGACGGGAAGGAGTGTTACGTGTGGCAGAGGTGCACGGAATATGACAGCAACCACTTACAATGCGCTTCAGCGGAGGTAACGATCAAGGAGAAGTCTGAGCTGTTGTTCATATTATGGAGTAACACATTATGCAATGCATTTTATAATGTTTAAAATGCTTTCTTCTGTTATGATATTGTATACTTCATTTTTCTTCCCCTGGCTTTCTGCTATCAGCAACATAATTGTCCCATGAGCTTTGTGAATTGACTACCTTAGTATAATGTACAAATTACTGCCCTTGAGCTGCAGATTGAATCTTACAGCAAATGTAAACAACTGAATTGGCAACATCGATTTGAAGAAGCTTTGCTAGGATTCTGCATACTAGCATCCTTTGTATCCGTGGATAACTTACATCAAAGAACACTTTAGGGACAATCACACAGCTGCGCTATAGGCAGGGAAAACTTTCAAAATAACAAAGCTATATCTGCACTTCTCACTAGAAGTTTCAGCTGCATCTCGACATTGCTATGGGAGAAGACACAAGTTTGGGCCAAATTTCAAGATTGAACACACTTCAACTTTTCTGGCATGAAACACAGTCTCATTGGCCACAAGGAAAGGGGAGCTGGCTGCAGCCTCGCCGCAGGTGATTGGGAAGCCTAGGGCAGAGGGTGTGCCCAGAAGCTCGGTGCCTCTTTAAATGCAGTTAAGGTGAGGCTGGGAGCAGGTGGTCTCAGCTCTGCTTACAGCTGTGTGGACCTGCAATGGTCTGTGAAGGAGCGGGAGCGGTGTGCAAAGGTCAGTAAAGCTATTATGTTTCTGTCGTTTAAATAGCTGTTCCTCACATATGTGTGAATCTACAGTAAATTCCCCTGTAATGTTAGGTACTAGTAATTATTGACTATGGTGTGGTACAGCTGTAGTTTTACTGCATCATTAAGAGGAACTTCTTCTGCTCTGGTGCTTCCAGAGATGTCTCCAGTCACATCCCCCGGTACCTGTGCTGTGTACTAGAAGATATGCCGTGTAATTTTTTTTGCTCTCTTAAAGGGAAAATGTTTTGTGTATCTTGAATACCTTCATTCTCGTGTTAGTTACACTCAGTGTTTAGGGGTTGGGTTGGGGTTTTTTGTTCGTGTGTGGGTGGAGAGCAGACTGTGGTAAAGTAACTCATCATCCAGGCGGAGTTCTCTTCTTCAGCAGCCTGTAGTGCCTCAGTGTGGGTGTATCCAGGTACATGTGTACAAATACACATGAATATAGCAGGAATCACTTCTGTTACTGAAATGCAGCCAGCTCTTAGACGAGATGTGGTGACTCTTGGGTAGTGGACAGAAACGTTGGAGAAGTGGAAAAAAGGGAACACGGCAAGTTATGTGTGTCCTGGTTTGGGGAAAATGTGCAAAAGGTTTTAGTTGAGATATATAGTAACGACCTGTATTGGCTTTGCCTGAAATACACGAGCTTCATCTACTAGCGCTGGCAGAAATGGCAGTGCATATTTAACACAAGTCACAACTTTTACATTTCTGTGTTGCGTATTCAATATATCTTTCTAAGTGTGTTATTCATCGCAGCAAAGGCGATATAAACAAATCCTGCTCTGCAGGCTGCTGTTTACTCTCCAAGTGGCATTTTAAGAGCAAACCTTCCCACCTTGACATACCACAGTGACAAACTGCAGCTAATACTTGTACGTCCAATAGGAAGGGAACATACCCGTGGTAAGGATTTATACAGTAGAGCCATGTGGTGTATGTAACCGGCTGGCATTTTTAGTGCCCTGCCTTCATTTGAGACAGCTTTGGTAACACATAGCCTATCATCTTCTTCGTCCTTGATTATTTAAAGATTTAATTTTTTTTTGGTTGCTTGCTCTCCTTTGTAAACCCTGGAAAGCCTCGAAAGATGTGTGTGTAACACATCATACGACAGCTTTATATAATCTCAACATAAGTAAGGAAGAAAATATAAAATCCAAATAACAGTGGAAAATATGAATGGGAATAAATATGATAAATCTTATTTTATAATACCCAGATATGTTTCTTTAAGAGCTATCGAAGATCTATAAGTTTAATACAAGACATTTCACTCACTTGGCAATTTTTGTGTTCCTCTGAGACAGTAATTTCATTAAGATCATCTGTGATATTTGCAGGAAAAAAAAATACAACCCACTACTTGTGAGGAGTAAAGAGTATCAAAATCTGACAAGGCAAAAGCAAGTTTCACTGCCTTGTTCCCCAGGCTTCCCCCAGCACTGCTGGCTTCAAACTTCAAACAGCTAAGAAGAAACAACAGGCTTTTAATGTTGTACTTCTGTCTTAAACAACTATGTTCTTCTCAGCATGTGCTTACTGTCCCTCGGAAATATGTAGATTAATGGCAGTGGGCATCCTTAGACAAAGCCAAGCTATCAAAGTCTGAATCAGTCATGAGATCTGAGAGCAGGATTATTTTTTTTTATATTACACATACTTTTGAGGATTTCCTTCCAAGTTCTGCTAACTGGTATTATTCCTGCTCGCCAGAAGTCTTTCTGGCACATTTCTATATCAGATTGTGACCTTCCTTTGTCCTGATTGATTGTAAGGTTTTTGATTTGGTTTGGCTCACTTGGAAAACAAAAGGGAATGAAGCTGGTCTCTAGCTTGTTTGAAATAAGCGAATAATATGGTGTCCTGGTTCTTAACTGATACATTTTTTTCTGTTCTTAATACTAGTACTTACAGTTGGCACTGACTCAAGAACTCATTCGCAAGCTCAGCGACTAAGTTAAAGGTGAAATGCTTTCCTTGTTTCTCTGTGAGCATGAGTAAGATCCATTTACTTGTGCTTGTAGCTATTTTCTGTTTAAAAAAAAAAAACACACAGGAAAAAAAAGAGGATGGCAAATATCTATCCGCCATCAAACTCAGTTTAAATTTTGTTGTCAGGTGTCCTCAAAGGTGATGTAGGCAATACTCTGACTGTGGAAAGACTTTCAAGGAGTCCCCCTTTTTCCATCGTTGATAGTGTATGAAGCCAGGCATGTTAGTTGTGAAATGCCCGTGCCATCATTCAAAATTTCTGGCTGTGTAACACTGAATTAAAGTAGCCTTCTTTGCATTTCTTAGTACGAGCTGGAAGTGACATTCATAAAGGGAACGCTTCAACTTTTAAACTGTACTGTGGTCTTCTCATAGTTTTTGAGATTCGTTTGCCTATCTTTGCCTGCCTGACCCCCCAAAAAAAACCCCAAGTCCCAAACCCATGTAAGATAGAAAGGAATAAATACAACATAAAGTTAATTTTAATAACAATTACTTTAGTTGAAGCTATTGAAAAGGGAAATTAAAGTATGTTTCTGCTTATGATTCTTACTCAGGTACAGCCTGTTTCAGCAGTAAGCCTTTTTCATGTCTGAAAAGCTGTTTTAGGAGATAAGAATGATTATGAGTTTTTCTGTTGATAGGAATTACAATTAACTATTTAAATTCTTTTCCAACATGCCATTGCCCTAGAACAGGTACCTGCTTTGACTTGAAACTGTTTCTTTTCTTTTTTTTTCCTCCTTATATTTTTTTAAAGGCAGAAAAGCTTTTGAAATCTGTGGAATTTTCTTGCCCCACCCACCCTCACCACCCACCACCTTCCCCAGCAGTTCCTTTAATGATCTGTTTGAATTCATGGGGTTTTTCAGTGCTTTACAGATTGACCTGTTATTTGAATTGTCTAACAGGCCTTTATCTTGGCAAATGGTACTTCATATTAGATGGAAACTTTGGATAGTCAAAATGTTCTCTTAAATTTTGTATAAATATTTCTTTTAAGGTTGAAAGTAACTAAATGAATACATAACACAGAGAATAAATTTTCCTTACATGGGGACGTAACGCTTTTCCTGCCTTTTTTACGAGATTAATCTTGTTAAAATTTGCACAGGGAGTTTCTATAAGCTTCATGCTCTTCTGCACGTTATTTCTTAGAAAGTTGCTGAACCGTACGTCAAATAAAACTGAGAGTCCTTAATGCATTTTTAGAAAGGCAGTTTTGCAAATCTATGATTGTTAACGCGAAAAATTCAGAGAACTGTACAGAGACGGTTTTGTGGAATGATCTTCCCTCAGGAAGATAAATTTTGCTAAACTAGAGGTATTTATGTTGGAAAGCATTATTTCTTGAAAACATTTCACATAAAAAATTTATTTGGACTTTTCCCGATGGTGATAGCCTATTTCCATCCCCTAGAAATGACAACATCCTATTTGCTTTTTGAAGTTCTGAGTAACTTAATTTAAATCTTGTTGTAACTCTGTTATTTGAAAAAGTCAAAACATAAGTTTAAGAAACAGGACATTTGGTGTCATATTATGTCAAAACAAAAAAGAAGCGGAGGGGGGAAATCTGTAGAATTTACCTCAATATATTTGTGCACATATCATACTTTTGTTCCCAGAAATATTTGATCTGACTTTCCCATAAATTACTAGTTAGATGCTGATTTCCTTTCCCACATAATTTTAACTTGGGTAGAGTTGTCTAATAGTGCTTGCTACTAGGACACAAAATATTTGAGCATTTCACTTTGGAGGTTAATGAGCATGAATTAGCATCATAAAAGCAAACATCTGCATCATTTTTAGAAAATGTATAATCTGTTTTACTGGCACGACATGATCTGACATACCCCACCATGACTCCTTGCTATCTCAGGTTTATGAATACAGCACTAGTTTCTCAGGCTCTGCACTGTTTCGTGAACATCAAGCGCTGTTAAAATAACGTCTAGTCACTGTGGATTGCATATTAAAGCTTCTGGAAAGGTTTTATTATTTAAACTGGAACAAGAATGCAACTTTGTTCGTATTGAAGAAGAAAAGAAACGGTTTAGAAAAATCAGGAAGAAACAAACAGCTCTGTGAGCTTTTTCTGAAGAAAAAAAAAAACTACTCCGAAGAGAGTTTTCAGTTTAGGTGAAAACGCTTTTGTGTGCTTCTCCTTTTGAAGCTGAATGTATTTTACTTCACTGAAGGCTTCCAATGCTTTGAAGCACCTGATCGTGCTGATTGCTCCTGAAGATGTTGGCTAAACAAACCTACACAACATATCACTTCGACAAGAGACAGTGCTAGCTTGCAATCAAGACTATAATGAGTGATTTATTTGTTCCCTTCTCCCGGAGCTTACCCTTCATTACGTGTTCATTAAGGAATAATTGTCATTGATCGACAGGCTTGCGTATGGATGATGGTAAAAGAAACAGGGCTATTAAACCTTCACTGGGTAGAACAAGTGCATGCCACAACCAATCAGGTAGATTAATGAGAAGAATTAAACTAAGGATACCTGCATCATGGACCACTTCCTTTCTTTTCGTTTTATTTATGATTAGAGGCAATCGTATGATACTTAGACTTTCAGGAATACAAATATAACAATATAAAATGGAACCATGGACTAATACCATGCTAGTCAAGTGCTCTGACCCTCAACAGCAACTGGTCATAACCTATTACAATAATTAAATTGGTTTGGTGGTTTTCAGATAAGTTTCATAAATAGGGCGCAGATCAGTTGAAGTAACAGTATAAGAGCGTATCACAAATAAGATTCAAATTCAATTCAGGTTTCTAATGGATCATTTGTGGAAAGATCAAAAAGGCCTGCCTTTGCATCAGCTGGGGACACTGGTAAATCCATGATGTGTCAAAGTACAAATTTTTCATTATACTCGTTCGCCTATATTGTTTTCAGAACGCTAGGTAGGAAAAAGTTTTGACATCAACTCATTTGATCAGCTAATGTCCCATCAGGTGAGGTTGCTGTAAACGCTTATAAAGGATTGCGTGCCTTTACAGCTGCCTGCTGTTGCTTTGAAAATGTGTTCAGCTTAAGTATATTGGTATATACACTCCTATAGATGTTTAAACATTTTTGACTGCCTTCTCATGTAGGACTATAAAGTTACCTATAATCTTTATCTTAGTAGCTTAGCATCTTCTTCCAGCTCTATGTTCACATCTAAATAGAATTTTTGGAAATTTTCTCTCACAGTGCATGTATTTCTAATTTATAACATCATTTATATATTTTTTAATGTTCCTTTGGCTTATTTTGCTTTGTTGCATCTGAAAACCAGGTACGTACTGCTATTAATATCGGGCCAAATGTCGTTGGCTGTCTCACAAACTTGATGTGTTTTGAGCATAGATTATTTCTCCTTTTCTTCCCATTGTGGTCCCAGACCTCCTGCAATCAATCTTTTAATAAAAAAGGAAATGCATTTTGTTGATTTTTTTTTTTTTTTCCCAGACTTAAAGGTCAGGACAACACTTAATGAGAACAAAAGATGGAGCAAAAATAATATGAAAAATTCTTTGGGGAAATAGGAGAGGGTTAATTAAGTGTACTGATTGCAGTAATTTCATAGTTTCAGAAAGCATTGTCCTATGTTAGTGCTTTAAAAATATTGCTTTAATTATTATGCTAGGTAAGAAAAGTACCTTAGGGTAGATTCTGCCAGTGCTTTCCCATTGATTGCTGCAGATATCTAATACTGCAGTATTTTCTCTGCCACGACTGGCTCAGAATATCTACTGTAACTGCTTATAATTCAGAAGCAGTATGAACTCTGAAGCAAAAAAGTTTCCGCTCTGCATCTCAGTACAAAACCAGTGTTGATAAAAAGCTGGATAATTATTTTCAAGTTATAAGGATGGAAAATAAAAGAATTGCTTGATTTTAAGATGTTCTTATGGCTATTAAATTTAAAAAGGCAAAACTATTTATGATGTCCATTGTAACCAACCTAGAAAAGGTGCTTAGCCCAGCCAGCCCTCATCTGAATTTGTCTGAACATGAGATTAGTACCAGAAAAGAGCAATATAACTTGCAAAAGCAGTATGATATGCTTCTTGCCTTATGAAATGTTATATTTGGCCTACTGTGAGTTACAGGAATAGATGTTTGTTATTTGTAAGGGATGATGAAGACAACCTCCCTGCTTTCTTTCAGAGACCTGGCTACACCAGAATGTTAGGGAAAATGGGACAAATCAAATCATTAATAATGACACAGGAACCGCTTTGTCATCCTACCGACAGAAGAAACAGAAAAGCATTTACATCAGAGAGGTTTAGGATGTAAAGAAAATAATCAAGGTGTAAATTCTAATGGAGCAGCTGAATAAAGAGTAAGAGAAAACCTGTTTAAGTTCCATATAAGTTTACTGTCAGGACAGTAGGAACAGATCAAATCCGAGCAAGCTCATAAGTAACCATACCAGGAGAACCTGATAGACTGGAACGGCGAAAAGAAAAAAAGGCCATAATTTGGATATATTTCTTCTATCGTAAATCAACTTTTAAGAGGACATAAAGTGTATTTTCTTTAATGAATTCTAACCTGTGCTCATTGGGAAGAAATGAGAGGGATAACATTATTAGTAAATTTTCAGAGACAAAATGGTTTCTAGTCTGTTGTGGAAGTACACATTTGCAATTAGCTATGAAATACTTCTGCTTGTCATAGCTGCTATTAAACTATACAGTTTTCTATATAAGAACAGAGGTATTAAATTATGGATATGTGTAAGTGATAGCTCAATTATTTTTTAAGAAAAATGAAAACTGTGCGCAGGAGGCGGGATGAGGAAACACTACCAGAATTTCCTGAGGGAGGGGAAAATAGACCAGGACTTGTCTTGTGTGTATGAACTTCAGGTAAGAACAACACTTAAACTTTCAGGCATCTACAAAAGTACACTTTTTTCTAGCATTTGCCTTTATTAATTTAGAAACTAAACACTGGGAAACCTTCAGTGAAAGAGAAACTGGAAATATTTCTTTCCAATTGGAGCCTACATGTGACCTATTGTTGTTTAAAAAGAAAATACGAAACGAAAAAAACCTACAAAACAAAAACCCCAACAAGCCCCCTCCCACCCTTGATTTGTATTTCACTAGTTGTAGAGAAATCAGAAGGCTAGAGGAGTGTTTATCTTAAGAATGGAAATGAAATTGAGAAAAACTTCTATCCATATATTTTTACAACTATGGTATTAGAATATTAAACTGCAGAGAGTACAGGAACTCTGCCTCACTACCAAGCATTGCTGAGGTCTTATGCCAGGAAGCCATTTCCGTAAATAGGAACGGAAAGTCTTCTGGGGAGAAATAATTTTGTGAGAGTTGGGTGCCTTGTCTCAGCCAGACCTTTAGATTCCTTCAGCAGCCAAAGGAAGAAATAACTGTGCCAAGGGACCTTTTAGACACTGGTCTGAGGGGCTGCGTCACCACCCCATAGCATTCGGGGGTTAATGTGGCAGTGTCGCAGAGGCACTCTCCTCTCGGCTTAAGCAAAGCAAGGCATGGCAATTTCAACTCAAATTACAGTGGCATCTGGGCTAGGGATACAAATCTGTCGGATAAAACCACCTTTTCACCAAATCAGTTTCTACAATGAAGAATTTTTGCGTTTGGATGCATCCGGAGTCAACACAAACAGATACAGGGGTTTTGGTAGTTGATGCGTGGTTTGCGTCTTCTGCCGTGGCCACTGAAATACTGTGACTTGATTTGAATGAGCAAAAAGAAGCCATTTCTATTCTTTCATTCTCATTATCACATCTGTAACACTCTGTAAACTCAACTTTTTTGAATTTAATTATTTATGAGCCTCGGAGTCTTTTACAGAAGGTAAAAATCTTCCCTTTGTTTTCAGTTTCAATGAAGAGATTAAAATATTTAAGCACTGATTAGTCTCACGTTGACCTTTACTAACAAACCTGCTTATAAAATTGGCAAACATCAACACTTTTTCCTGGAAACAACTTATTATGCTACTAAACAGCACAGAAGGGCACTCCTTTAATCACTCAGGAAGCAAGCATTTTTTTTTTTTAACTGCTCATCAGCCTGGGACAGCTCAGAACTTTTTTCTGCCTACTTTGCCATAAATAGCAAATAAGAATTATCCTGAGGACACAAGGAGTAACTTATTCGCATCTAGGACAATGTTGTCCTTGGTCTTTGATAGCACCTTATTTTCCCCAAAAGCAGCAGAGAAAGCATTCTAATATAATTCATCTTTTAGTTGTAGTGTTTTGCTGGAAGGTTGTAAAATGGAATGTTTTGCTAAAAACTCTTGAAACAACATCTTCTTCAAAAACATCTTTTGCCTGTATACGTCAGGATAGGTAAAAGCTCTACATTTAATCATTACAGGCCATATTTGCCTTTTTTTATTTGCATATTTATTGTATAAGCATCTCATCTGTCAGTTAGCTACTTGCCTTGGTTGTTACCCATCGATGGCCTGTGTTAAGGTTAAAAAGTCTTTGACTGGATTTTTTTTTGTTTGAATGATTAGCTAATCCTGACCCTGTTAAGTACTGAAGCTGTTGTGAAATCAGATCCTGGAGTACTTTTCTGCTAAATAAGGCTCCTCATCTGCAGTTTTGAAATTTCTCTGTATAGTAAGTGGTACTGACAGCTTACTGGTCTTTGTTTCCTTACTTGTGCTGAATCTAAAGCAGAAGCATGTGTGTGACCTAAGGAGGTAGAAAGCTTTGGCACATCCAGGGAAGAAACCCTTTTAAAAGTCTCACTCTAAATACACTATCATGCATAAATTCAAAACAAATCTTATGTTCACAGCTGTAAGATGCGGGAGCTGATGTAAAGGCTCCACCTTTATAAGATTTACCTTTTTCTTGTGCAAAGGATCAGCTGAGTAGCCTTCCCAATAAAAGGTTTATTTTCAAAAATGACTTAATCCAAGCACTGAGATTACTTTAGTTGTAGTTGTAGTACTGCCTGCTTTTTACACTTCCCAGAGTGGCCAGAGGATAACACAAAGTAAGTAGAATTTATGTACTTACGGTGTGTGCTGTACTCTCTCACTGCCTGTTCTAGATAAAATGCTAACATGTTTCTGGTTATATTTGTTGCTGCACTGCTTTTTTATTTTGATTGCCTATATTGAAGGCATGTATATAAATATGAATATTTTAAAACAAAACTCTAAACTTCAGATGTTTTGGATCAGCCGTGATTTTATCTATTTTTCACACAGTTTCGTCCATTAGATGATTTAAGTCATTTTAAACACAGGTATTTTAGTGACTATATTTTAAAAATGTGTTGGTATAGTAAGTCCATAACTAAAACTAAACCCTACTGCAGAGTTTTTCAGCTAAAGAGGTTACTTCTTTATGATATTGCTATTTTTCTATTTGGGAAAATGTAGATGGGAAACTCAGTCATAAAGGAGTACAGTTCACTGCCCTGTTCCTGGGGTGCCGCTTTGGTGAGAATAATAAAGAATGGGAAGATACTGAAAGGAGGGAACAAGACCACAGAATCTACTATTGTGTACTTACTGTTGTCCTGTTTTCTCTGAAGAAGCTAATCCAGCTCTTCCTCCTCGTAAAATGCTTTCCGGGGAGGCCCTGGAGTGGCGTAGCTCACAGTTCTGACACCTGGACAGGAGGCCCCAGAGCCGTATGCTCCAACGGCAGAGCTGCTTTAAACTCTGAAATAAGCTTTTGCAGAAAAGGGTAAAAATGCCAAAGCTATTAATGCATGCAGACAGAATAAAGCACAACTAAATGAACTATTTAGCAATATCCTGCATCAATACAACTGCTGTAGATGACGTATTGACTTGTGACTCTGATAACGTGGTCATGAGCATGCTGTGTAGAGGCAGAAAGGTAGCTGTAGAAACCTTGTTGTCTTTCAACAGAATTTTAAAAAGTACTTTCATCATTTCAGCATACACATAACTATTACTTTCCTATTTATACCCCAAAATATATTATTATATCATATGCATATTAATAACATATTCTAAGACTTGATCTGTAATTGAGAATAGATTTCATATTTGGATGCATATTTAATACAGAACCAAACTTTTCTGACTAAAGGCAAAGGAAAATGACTGCTTACCACTTATTTTATGCTGGCAGCTCTTCCTGACATCTGAACTCTGTTATGTTACCATTATTAGATGGTTCTTACTGCACAAAACGTGTAGACAAACACTGGACACAACTCGTAGCTAGAGCAAAGAGACACAGAAATTGTGTTCTTAAAATGTTAAATTACTTTTCCAGTACACGAGCCCCATCCTCCTGAAAGTCTGGCCAGCATTGTCACTACTAGACCAACCCTTTCCTTCTCTTCTGTTTTCATAAGAGAAAAATTATCTCTGAGTTGGCAAAGGTAATGTAAGGCTTGTATCGCGGGATGCATAGTACCACATCTGTGAGGAAATGATGGTGTTAGAATTGATGTGACCACAGTTAACTTGTTTCTGTTTCAGGGTTAGATTGTATTACTTTGCCTCTCCTCTTTCATTTATATGTTTGCATTTGCTGTCACACCCTCAGCATCGTGTTTTGACATTCATTCTATAACTCAGAATTAAAAAAGTTAAACTTGGCTTTACAATAGCAAGAGTAACTGCCAGACGAGATGGTCAGGCTCAGAATCTCGCATCAAAAGATAAATACCTATTCGATATCCTGCTAGGGAAGTAGATGGTTCCTTTGACAGATCATTTTAATTCAATGCATGCACTTTTTAATAATTGGTTTTCACTTTACATATAAGAACGTCATTCACTGATGAAATGCCAAAGCTCTAAGCTGCGAAGATTGTTTTCCTGAAAACTAAGTTGTGGTAGATTTTTTTTAATTTTTTTTGTTTTCCCAAATGACCACATTCTCTTGTTTCATGGGTGGCAGGATAAACCAGACAATTCCCGCTTTCAACTAAACTCAAGATAACTCTACATACCACTCTGGTGCCTCCCTGTAAGAATAATGAGCGGAGAAAAAGATCTGGATTACGTGCTTAACTTCATCTACCTTGTGGATATAAGGAAAACGCTAATTCCTCAAGAAGTCTAATGAAATGTTAATTCCTTAAAAGTTCAATAAACACAGGTAAAAGCATGGATACCACTATCCTCTATTATTCCAGCTTTACTGGAATGCAGAGTTTAACTCAAGGAAACTGAGGCAAGCAGAGGCTGTACTACTTCAAAAGAAATGTCTCAAATCTTTCCTTAGGCTATTATTTGACTCAAATAACAATTAAACATAAAGCAAAAATATTGGCCTTCCCTATTAAGAAAATCTTGCATTCCTGTTTGTTGAGATCTTGACATAACACTAGGCAAAGGCAAAACTGGGGAAAGTACAAAGTTGTTAGTTGGGCATCTTTTTAGCGCAAGTATTGGGAAAACATTATGAAGAACAGTAAGAATCCAGTACTGCTTTCAAGAGAAATAAGTTAGTCAGTCAGT
Source organism: Steatornis caripensis (assembly GCA_013398225.1). NCBI lineage: Eukaryota > Metazoa > Chordata > Aves > Caprimulgiformes > Steatornithidae > Steatornis > Steatornis caripensis. The sequence goes on along the minus strand of VZSC01017936.1, from coordinate 482,267 downwards.
GGGTGACTTCAGATGCAAAAAGAGCACTTATCTCGGTGAGAGATAACATATGTTATCAGTTGCTGTGAGTACCTGATACTTCCAAGATAGGGTTTACTGCAAGCGTCATAACAAAAAACAAAGACCACTTCTGCGAATTCTCATATGGCCTTGTAATTTTGGAATTGCTGTTGTGAAATAAGCTACATACTCCTATGCTACATTGCTAACAAAATATGCAAACCCACTCCTGTTCAAATGGAAATTTCACCTATATGTTCCTTAAAGTTATTGTTACCATTGAAATTATCTTTATGAAAGATAACTTTATTTTTCTCTTATATTTTTTACGTTTAAAATACAGGGTTTCCCCCTAAGCCTATGCGTTAATAAAAGCATTATTTTAATTAGTATAAGGTCAGTTTAGCTTCAAATCTTTCTTCACTAAATATCTGTTCTGCTAGTCAGTGGGGGGGTGGGGGGG
>VZSC01017936.1:445972-458676 GCA_013398225.1 Steatornis caripensis | reverse complement strand
GGGGGGGGGAGGGGGCTACATGGTTACAGCCCAATGTGGTGCCAAAGAGCTCAAAGGGCCTCACCTGGGACCACTATTTATAGGATTGCAAGATGACTGACTTTGATGGGTACTTTTTTCATTGTGGCCGTAATTCTTGTCAGGTGATCATGGCACCTCTTAGAGTGGGATATGTTTACATGAGTGTGTTTCCCAGGCAACAGGAGTTCCAGGTACAGTTAGGGAGCGCCTAATCGTCCTAACTCACTGTGCTAGTCTTGGGACAGGAGAGCACCGCATTATTTTATATGTCAACTCACTGCATCGGCAGGCCCAGCCCGTTACACTTGTATCGTGTTGGCTGGCCCTAATGTCACAGCATGGCCCAGGGTGAGGGTCTGCGCCACTGACCTAATGCAGATAAATTGAGTAATAGGGTGGGTTGTTTGTTTTGTTTAATAGTACTTCCCGGTTTCTGAGCTTGCAGTGTAGTAAAGTCTCATCGTTTCTGTTTCTTCAGGCATTAAGCCTTGTGTCTCCAATCATCAAGTCCATAACACAAAGGAATCCAGACAAACTGGCACTGTGTAAGGATCTGAGTTCAGTTATCACAAAGCAGCTTGAGGGATCAAACTTTTATGGGTAAATATTACTTTGAAATCTTGAGAAGAGCTATCTTAATCAAGTACAAATTGCTATTATTATTGCTCTTTTCTATGGATGAGCTCTCTATTGCTGAGTTCTTGTGGTCCACGCTATTAATAAGATACCGTTAGTATGAGTAAGCGTAGATAGACTGCTACTGACTGCAGTAAATGCTGACGGACTACAAGGCAAGCAGGTTAGAGCTGTTAGGCAGTTATGGTAGTATAAACAGGGGAATTAGGTAGGTACAGAGTCCTAATGGTGAGAAATGTTAGAAACAAGGCCAATTAAAGGGGGGATTACAAATTACAAGGCTGGTGATGCATGCTACTTGGTGAAACGTAAATAATGAAGAGCAGAGTTTTATCGGGTGATGCAGCAATCATCTCGGTGACTGAGTACAGTGAGAAAAGGGTTTGATTTACACACTAGTAGACAAAGACAGCAAGCATAGGCACTGTGTGAAACTATTTAAGAAAAGTGAAAAGCGCATAATAGGTGTAAAGAGCAGTTTATTTTAGGAACAGGGAAGGTGCGAAAATTCATTTAGCAAATCCCAAAAAGAGTCTTGTGCTGTCAAGCAGTAAAAACTGATAAACAATTTATACTTATAGAGTTCTTAATTTATGAAAAAGTTTGTATGCAGTGCTCCAGGCACACTTATCCTCTTCTTTACAACATATAAAAACATAAGTTGACCCAGTGTCAACATCTACCAGTCTATTAGAAATGGGAGAAGTGATCAGCTCTTCAGATTGGGCACTGTAGCGTGTCTGTTTTCATGGGCTTGTCCGTTAAAAATCTATGGATCAAGTAGCTTTCTTGTACTTTGTACTTGCCTGATATGTAGATGCTCTTCATGTAAAACTTCAGGTTGAACCCTCTGCAATTTTAAGAATACCCTCAAATTGCCTCATTTTTTTTCATATAATTGTAACTATTAAATAGTGAATAGTGTTATGGAAAAACAGTCACAGGAAAGTGTTAACTTGCCTTTTTTTTGAAATTCCTAACACAAATCCTTGTGCACAAAAAATAACAATAATCATAGCTCAACTGGAGTGTCATATATTTTCTGGCAAAACAGTGGGAAGGATACATGCTCCAGTTTAGGGAGATTTTAATGAAAAATTATATACCAAGAGCAATTTCTCTTCTATAATGAGGGAACTTCGAATTTCTATTGATCTCTGCTGTAGATGTATCACGTAAGAATCTTGTAAGTAACGAGATTTAAAGCATTAAGCTTAAGTTGACATTTTCTCTCTTAAATTTAGCTGTAACTTGTCACCCTATTTATATACTTCACAAAGCACTAGGCAGCTTTGCATGAGACTATTCCCAGTAGGGGATCATAGAAAACTCCATCTTCCAAAACACTCTTACTCAAATCACAAAAAAATGCAGTGTTTAAAAAGAATTTGAGTCATATTTTCTTCTTAAGCATCTTTCAGTCGCTTTTAGTTGTGGCTAAATTCAAGAAGTTATAGTAGTTCTTTTTCAGCTCTTAATCTAGAGTGATCCTATTATGCCTGTTAGCTTTCTTTCAAGCCCTGGTTTCTACAAAAAATATATATAAATATATATATTAAAAATATATAAAGTCTGTAATGAAATACATCTCTTTTTCCTAAGGTGATACATGATGGCTAAGGGAAAAAAATAATAAAGCACAGAGTAAAAGACTATGGTCTGACTAGTAACTATTGCAAAGCTTTCTATTTTCTTGCTCATATTTAGTTTTTTATGGTTAATTGAAAGGGATTATAGTGAAACCGTCCTTGTTAATCAAGAGTTAGAAGGCATGGAGTGCTGTAAGTTCTATACAGAGAAAAATAGCAGTTGCTTGCAAATCCCCTAGCACGCCTGGCAGTGTGGCGAAATACTGAATATGCTGGAAAAGACTCAAACAGTAGTGTCTATTAAAGAAACATGGACAAACTGGAAAATGAGCTTTGCATGTAATCATGGCAATCACAAAGAATCTAGTTGTATAATACTTAAAACCTTTCCTAAAGATAGCAGGGGAAAGGAAGCCCCTGTGAAATAGTGAAAATGAGAATCATTACAACAGAGTGGGAATAGGAACTACAAAATATATGCACATGAGATTAACACAGAATAAACAGAAGTGAGGAGATTTTGTTGAGACTTTTAACTGTTGATTTGTGAGTATTCCAGGGGGAATTCTTCAGATAAAAGTTAATGTCAAAGATATATGAAAATCAAAGAAAAAAAATCAGGCAGTTTATTAAATTTGTAGTAAACATAGCCATTATGCTAAAACTCCAAGGAATCCAAGAAAATGTGGATTTTTTTTTTTTCTGTGTCAGAATATGTATCCAGAGCAAATCTGAAGTACTTCTTATAGGCACAGTGATCACGGCAACAAACCCAGATGCAGTAACATTTGAATGCCACATTATACTGGGAAAATTGATATCAGAATTTGCAACAGACAAGCTGAAAGTCTACAAATGAAGGATTTGCTTTTGTGTCTGAAAGATTTTAATGGAAAGAAATGTTAGTCTATTGTCACTGTTTAGCATTGAGAATGTGCCCATTGATCTTATATATAAAAAGATGAAAAAAACCCACCCCCAAACAACCAAGTTTGAGGAGGCACATAGAGGCAGACAACCCATTTTCAGCCTTTGCACTAGTACCTAGTTTCATGAAGAGTGCGTATTCTGTAAGTATAAAGTCAGCATGGATACAGATGTGCTGTTGTTATCTTCATAAAAGATATGTTCATAAGAATTGGGGGCCTTCCAGTAACTGATTCTTCTAAGATGCAAAACCCACAGTGTCTGGTACATTAAAAAAACAGCTGTTTTTTAATGTGTGAAGACTCCAAGATGTTATTTTAAAACAATTCCAAAAAAGCTTTCATTTACCAAGAGGAAGTGCGACACTGCTATGCTTTTCAGCAGGTTAGGTGGCTTCTCCAGGTTTTGGCAAGCCTCTTTAAGTGAAAAGACTGCTTTCACATTGCTCTTTGCTCATTATTTCTTCCCAGCTGTCTTTCATAGTGTGATGTGCTCGAAATGTGAATCACCTGGGATGGCAGCCTTGAACTGGTGTGATGTGGGTGTTATTTGTATAGAGCAGTGCTGCTCTTGAACATCAGTAAAGATGGAGGAATTCAATGGAGAACTAATAAGCTCAGAGTGAATTAGACCCAATTTCAATTTTAGCATTTTGTTTTGGAAATCCATTAACCTCAAAGATATTAATGTACTGAAATCTAAACATAAGAAGATTTCAAAGCTGTTAGAAATACTGAACTACATCAGCAGGTTCTGTTGGTGTTGTAATAAAATATGAATTTGCCTAAAATATTTTCAGAAGGTGACCCCTACGACAAGGAAGCCAAAGAATGAAATTCAGTGATTTAAAGCATATTCCTGCTGGTTCCATCGCTATTTTTTTTAACCCATTGGTAGCATTCATACATATCCTACAAACTTAACTAGGAGCAGCTGAAATAGAGTATTACAGAACATATTATTTGGCATTTTTGTACATCAAGAATTGTGCCAACTATAGGGAAAATGCAAAATCAGGATAAAAAAAAAACGGGCATATAAGTGAGCTAGATTTCATAATTCCATTAAGAAGCAGAAACTGATCATGTGTTGTCTTCTAATGTTGGATAAACACTGGATAAACACATGCTAATATTGATCATAAAAAGTGCCCTGTCTCTTGTCTGCTGCAGGGACATTTCCACTGCAATAGCTGGGGAAGATTTCTGAAATGCCTCTAGAGATTGGTCAAAATATGTTATGCCTCTACTAAAGCAATCTCTAGAGTTATTGAATCAGGTATTTGTATTAGCGGTAGACTGTTTCTATCATATTGTTTTTGTTACGAAGCTTGAAAGATATCGTGAAGACCTTATAGAGAAAGAAGTCATTTTAAAGTAAAACTTCCATGAGGTACGGTGATTACACAGTAATGCTAATGTCTTTACCAGCCTTTGTTGTAACTTTTCATTACCTTAATGAAGACTCAATATTGAAATCAGATTTCCTTTAAAAAAGGGGTAATTCTATTTTTACAGAGCTGTGCAGTCTGGAAAAGCACAATTGATAGTTGTGAACAAAAGGTTTACAATACGCTAGCAATATAACAGGTTATTGGTTTGCTACATCTGGTTAATGCAAGAGTACGTCCTTATGAACCCACAGGCTCCTGAGAACTGTATTACTTCATTGTCGTTGTCGATTTCAGAAGTAACATGAGAAATTATTTTTACTCCCTTTATTCCTTTCCTCCCTATTCATAAACGCTTGAACTTTTAATTCTCATTAAAATTAATTAAATCAAATTTCTTCTGTTTGTTTATATGAGTTTAGGACCTGGGGTTTTATGACTCCGTCTATGTGCTCTTTCTCTACTTCTGACCATCGAATAAAATGTGTGCTGAAGTATAGGAATTTAATCTCTGTCATGTCAGCTGCTAACCTTAGCTGTCTAGCTGATATGCATAGAGCCAGAATCTGCCTATAATAGCACCTAGGAGTTAGTGAATTAATCTGACCTGATGAAGTGTGTCTCCTCAGTGCATAAATCAGCTGGAATAATGTCATTGATATGGAAGGAGGATGTGGAGAAGAAGTTTGAAATGAGCCACAGCTGAGAGAAACCTGCTAATGGATAGGGCCTTAATATTAAGTAACTGTGAGCAGTGAGGGGGAGTCAATTCTGGCTGTTTGATTTCCTCAGTGTTCTGTGGTATGTATTTTTTACTTTAAAAAAAATAGTTCAGTAATCTATACTGTAGTATAAGGGAACCATGATTGTTTTCATCCTTGTGTTCCTGTGTGTAATGTGCATGTTTATTTTTGCAATACCTTTTTAACATTTCGTTTTTTTGAACCACACCCCTCCTGACTTCAATTGCCACTTTAGTGTATTTTGACATTACCATAGAACAACTAGAAGAATGCAAACTATCAATAAGAAACTGAGAGTTAAACACTTTGGCAATTAAACAAATTACGTGCAATTTATATAGCAAATCATTCTCAGTAATTTACACAAATCTGGCTAATTCAGAACCCTAGTATTATTCCTACAGAAAGGTTAGAAAATTCAGTACACTCGTGTTACTGCAAGGAGAGTGCATAAAAAAAGGAGAGGCTGCAGAAACCACCAGTCAGTTCTGTATCGTGTTTTGATGCTTTAAATAGTTAATGCATTTCAGCAAATTTACTGTACTACCAAAGCTGGATAATTTGGATACTTTGGATACTTTTCTAATTCAGGCCATCATTAGATGTTTATTAGTATAAAGTCATTATTGCTAACTATTACTTTAAGAATGAATGACCACACAGGACATGAAGTAATTTAATAAATGTAAAATTTTAGACTATTTTATTCCCCCCAGACCAAAACTGGTATTTTGTCTGTGGCTCACAACACATTTAATGGATACAGAGAGAAGACAGTATGCAATAAAGTGTGAAGCAAAACATTAACTGCAAATTAATAGAGGAATTTCTCCTCAGTTATTATAGTTTCAAGCTTTTAAATGACACAGCATCCTAAATTTATATTATAATAAGTTAAGTGTGCAAGGTTCTCCAAAGCTCACCCAAAGCCTAAGTGGTGTTAGAAACATTTAGTCTCACAGCAACTGTTTGTGCAGCAAAAGCAGTATGCTTAAAAAAAAAAAATTAATAGGAGATTCTTCTTTTTATGTAGTGAGTGACAAAGCAGAATTAAGAGCTTTGGTTCTGGGTTTTCTCTCAGCTTCAACAGGTAAAATCTTCTTATGGCATGAGGAGTTAGAAGCCCTAAACAGCTGAAAACAAGAGCTTATGGGGATCTGTTGATTGAAAAATAACATTGTTGTTTTAGAAACAAGGTAAATTTATCAAGATGAAACACTTCACCAGTCAGGAAGAGTGAAAGAAAGGTGTGGTGTGCTGAACGTGGGCAGCTGACAGACGCCCACCCAGCTGCTCTGATTCTCTCCTGAACAGGACAGTGGGAGAAAATGAAAAATGAAAAGCTCAAGGGTTGAGATAAAGACCAGGAGATTGCCTACCAATTACCGTGATGGGCAAAATGGGCTGCAGGGAAATACCTGGTCCTCTGTTTTCTCTCCACAGCTTGCAGGGGCATCTCTGCTCCTGGCCTGGAGCCCTCCTCCCCTTCTTTCTTACCTGGCGTTGCTGTACCCTGGGCCGTTTCTCCCGCTTTTTGCCTCACACCGGACAGCATTTGCCCTTCCTCAGATGTGGACCAGTGGCACCACCTACTCCATGGATGGCTCAGCTGTGGCCTGTGGTGGGACCGGCTCAAACCAGTTGGGACTAGCCGTGAGTGGCACGGAGCAGCCCCTGGCTGCTTTTGACACAGGCTGCCCCTGCACCCCGCTGCTGCCAGCACCCGGACACCTACAGCCGGTACAAAAGGTTTGTGGAAAAAATTAAGTAAGTTTAAAATCCTTCTATTACAGTATCTCCTAGACCAACATCTGTTAAGTTAAAATTACTTCAAGAAGTTAAGAGTGTAAGGAGGCATAAGATGTAAAACAGTTTCAAAAGTGCTGTAACTTTTTTTCTTACTTAACAAAATCGTTGAGGCTTTTCCACCCCAATGCAGAGCAATGTGCATTCGAAATCTGAAATACTCCAGCCACTGGCATTTTTCCCTGTAAAGCGTTAGTAAAAACTAAGCTGACCATCAGAAACAGAAATTCATAGTGAACAAAATAGAGGTGAGCAAATATGACACCATAATATTTGTTTGAAATGCAAGATGAAAGGGTAAGCGTTTGATGTGAGTAGATCCAGCGGAGCTTCCCCCCCCCATCTCTGCATCCTTTGTAGTAGCGGTACAGACTCCCCTAACTATAAGAAGAAGTAAAAGAAGTTGCAGGTTATCACGCTTCATCGCTTTTTCTTTAATCTCCATATAAAGATGATTAATTTCAAGCTCTTTCAAATATATAGCGTTCACCATGCAGGGTGGTAGAAAATCAAGATCATTTCAAGAAGCTGTTTCTTATACACTGCGGAACTTTACTCTTTATTTCTTTTCCTGGTAGGTTTGCAGCAAATCAGGCAAATTACATTAGCTATGCTTTAAATTTCAATTTCCACACTTCTTTCGTTCTGTATCTCACTCCTTTTTTCATCTCACCACCTAACTTCCTCAGATTTTAAGTGTAACAAATCTCAAACTCCAGTGAATAAAGGAAAACAGAGAAAGAGGAAACTATGGCAAGCCTATGAATTCGTGCTTCCCAGGTTCAGAAAGTTTTCTGACGTTTGATATCTAGGCATTTTTATAGTTATTAGCCGATGTTGGTACCCTGCACGATGTTTCTCACTGTCCATCAGTAGTTATTGACCCTAGAGAATACAGTGGTGGAAGTGAAAACTACAGAAAATATAAACTGGTAAAGATTTCAGGTTCTGCTTCTCAAAATGATTTGTCAGAGCGCAAAGTACTTTATTTCCACAGAACTTGAATGGGATGATATCATTTGTATTTCTGTGTAATTCTGGCCAAAAGTGTTGGCGTAAAGCTTATGAGCATTGTTTAGTATCTGTTGGCTGAGGCAGGCTTATTTTTGTGAAGCTACTAAGAATGACCTCACAAGTTTAGTGTATTCTAAGGGATGATTGTGGCTACCTGGAAAAGATGAGGTCTGGTATCTGCATGGCGCACACAAGTGCCCCTCATTTTTGAAAGAAATTGGGGAATTTTCTGGACACTTAAGCAAAAAGTTGTATCACAACAGGCTTGTCCTCTGATTGCTGTGAAAATGCAGTAGGATTGAATATAATTGTTCTTGTTTTCATACGTAGGTACAATTCTAGAAGTCATGAACATTTAAGTTGCCTGGACTGTGAATGCATTTTACATTTTATATCTGAAATGAAGCTGTAATTAAGTGCACAAATAGATAAGCCCTATAGTAGCATTCTATAGATGTTTGTTCAAAATTAGAACAAAATTACGTTGTCTACTTTCAAAAGCATGTCGCTGCACTCCTGTCTCCCCAAAAATATTGGTGCAATAGCTTTTTAGTTTTCACTGTCTTTTTAAGAAAAGAAATTTCACAGTTATGTCTGCAGATAGCTGGAATATACAGGTGATACATTTACACAGAATATCTGGAAGGTGGTTTCAAAACTGAAATGCATAATTTCACCAATATTATGATCTCAGAGAAAGCCCAGTACCACAATCTGGAAGCTAGTGTCCTCAAGCTAAGATTGTGTCAGTACTGGACCAAGGGAACGGGACAGCCCGGCTTTGTTGTGTGATACATCCACCACCAGGTCATTGCTCCAGTGAAAGTCTCCATAATCTATTTCTTAGATTGCCTAGATGTCCCATATATGATCTTCAATCCATGTTTTTTAATCTGCATAACCCTTCTATTTTTGGTGAGGTTTATTCATGCCTTTGAAGCGGCCATCTTATTGGCTATTTTTTAATCTAAAAAAAAAGTTAATATAGTCAAAATCTTACTGTCTGCCTTTAGCTGTTAGACTTTCACGGGATATAGCATCTGTCCAAATTTTACAGACTCGCTTGCATTTCCATGGATAACTTTCTCCCAAGTATTGCATTTGAAAGATTGAAGTTACGTTTTTTTCATATCTATGTTCACGTATTTTAACCTTAAATGTCTTTTTATCTTAATCTTGAAATGAAAAGACCTACCGGCCAAGAATGCAGCCTCTCAGTTTCACTGTAACGCTTACGTGCAATGAGAGAGAAAAGAATGACAGCTGGTGGCCTAGGTAGTCAAATACTAAAGTTTTTCTTCCTTATGAGTCCTGTATATACTCTTGAAGTTTATAATCATTAAGTATTAGCCCAGAATCTTCTTGCAATTACACTATTGTAAATACTGCGTCACTCAGTTTAATGCTGGATCTTCTGTAGATTACCGTGTAGGGTTATCTGTACTCTGCAGCACTTGGTATTAAATGCTAATGAAAAAAGCATAAAATCATGACAGATATGTTACAAAAGTTTAGTGGCAATTGTTATGGAGGATTAAATCTTCATAATGGATTGAAATAGCATAAACTCTATTTTTACTGTAAATAATCTGGTATGAAGTTTAGTTTATGTTAAACCGTGAGGCCATTTGTGTATGGTGAGTTCTGTTTGATAAGAGTTACTTAAACCAAACAGTATTTGTGAGAAATCAAACTGTATTTATAAGGTGTGACAAAACAAACGTTCTTTTCTTTTTCCTCTGGGGATAACCTGAATCAACAGCATTGGAAGTGGTTTGACACATCAGATTTTGCCGTCCCCTTTGTTTCCCAAGATCTGCTGGCTTACGTTTTCAATTAAGGTAGTATAAAATAAATTTGCTATCTTTTTTTGGACCTGAAGAACCTCATAAAAATGATCTCGCTTTGCTTCATTACAACACCTGCTTGCAGTAAGATGGGATCTTATCTATTTCTGTAATAAAATGCCATGGTAGAGCTGTGCTCTTAATTATCCTGCTAAATAATGGGACACATTTAAAGCCTTTCCACTCCATCTCCCAGTGCTCATTAGTGTCATTTATGAGTTATTTGTCTGCCAGTTTTTGCTTTTCCACATAAAAAACATAGTGTTAAATGCATATCTGATATAAAATGAATGCATAATTAATAGTCCCTTCTGTTTGGGGTTTTACTCTTTAATAAGAGAAGAAATGCCAAGTGTTTCACTGAAAGCCAGTATACTGATAAGTAACCTAGGTATCAATATTTCAATGTATCTTATTGTTGAGGAAAAAAGATGTACCTTGATACAGCAGTTTTAATAGAATAAGAAATAACAACTAGATAATGGTTTTATAACTCTTCTTGTTCACTTGGCATGTTGAACAAATGAGGTATTTTTCAGTTATGACAGATTTACATGCACATTGTCTATCAGATAGCTGATGCAGAATGAATGCCTTATCATGAAAATGTGGGATGAGTTGAATATTGTAGCTATTAGAAAGTCTGAATTCTCAAACTAGTAACGGTTAATGGGTAACAGAGGGAGTTAAAACAACAAAGCATTTTGCTAATAAGTATTTTTTATATTGCAGAAACTTATTTAACATCTAAAAAGTTCTTGGAAAGTGTTTACAGTGCTAAGTATGAGGTAGGAGTGATTGATTAAAACTTTATCAATAGAACATTAATATCAATAAAAAGTTTTTAAACTGACAATAAAATGTGCATTACTGAGCATTAATCATTAGGAGATCTTAAAATAAAAATAGATACCAATTTAGTTAGCACACTTGAACTGTCTGATATTAAACGACCAGAGGAAATTGTTAAATGGAATTCTGTTAAAGAAAATATCTAATTTCCTTTAGTACATGCTTCTAGTATTAAGACTTGCTTGAGAATAAAAACTGCCTTTTGTGGATTGTTTAACCAATTGTTGTAATTGCCTGGTTGTGTGTACTTCATTAGGGCAGAAAGAGATCTGGAGTATTTTTTTCTTCTCAGAAAGCATAAAGTATATAATTGACTAGAAATGGCTCTGACTTACTCTCAGGTATGTGAGTTGTTGTGGTGGTCCATAAGGCAAATAGAACAGGCTTTTTTTTCTGATCAGTAGGCAATGTTTGCTCAAAACACAAAAAACATGTTCTTCTGCCATCTCAGTGAAGACCATAATCAGTTTCTACAGCAGGTGGTACCGTAGGATCATAACAGGAACCTGGGACACAAACCCCTTGGGAGATGATGAACATCCATCTGTGGAAAAACCCCACAAGTCCAGGTGCACATGAGTTTGTGTTGACTGTGAAAGGGCTAAACAGAGTTGAAAATGATCTTTCAAAAAAGATTAGATGTGTTGTAACCACTCAATCCCAGTATGAATGACCCTGCAGAGGTACATCATTTGGTCAAAGTGTTGTAAAATATTGATAAAACGGATAACTTAAACACCTATCTGAAACTACAAGATCTATTCTGTCTGTTGCCCTGTGACGCATCTGCTCTTCTCGGGATAAAATTTTAGAAGAATAAAAGCTTTTGATTCCATAGTCTTCAGTGTGGAGGGAAGGAGGAAAAAAGTGAGTTAAAGAGCAGTCCCAGATTTATCCAAATCCAGAGGATGGTAATCCTGGGTTAGTGCTAATGGTGATAGGTCAAGAAAAGCAGAAAAAACACAAGTATGTCCTGCCTTAGCATATATGGGAATCTTAAGCTAATCAATGGCATTATTACACTAGCGTAATGGTTGTTGTGGTGGTAGTGGCTACTGCAGTACCAGCATTTGTCCCATATCAGAAAGAGCCGGTCACTGTCAGGAGGAAGCAGCCCTCTGGGTACTCCTTCGCAGAGCAGGTTTAGTGAGCAATGATGGACATGCTGTGGGAAATGGGACTAACCTGTGGTCTTTTTAGATATGCAAAACCAGATGATGCCGTTCCTGAAACACAAGCTTATGATTGATGTTTAAATGGGTGTCAAGCTCTAGGCTGCTAACTTCCTTACTGTAGTTCAAACAAGACAAAAGAGCAGCACAATTTCCACTGACAGCACTGCTGCAAAATTCGATTTCCTGTAGGTACTTAAAGGGTTCTGTTACATACTATAATTTCTATTATTTTATTCTGCATAAAATGTAGCTTTGTGTTTTACAGAAGCCAGAGAACTTTTATATGAGTGGGTTTATTTTAAGAACACACCAATGAACAGGAAGGGAGGTGGAAAAAGCAAGAGAGGAAGCAGCACAAAAGAGAGGGATGAGGGAAATAATAAAGAGCAATAAATGATGAAATTGCCAGAGGGTGATTGGCCTTTAAGAATTAATGACTTTCTTCATCTCTGGTCATTCAGCCTTCCTCCAAAGGTGAGGAAAAAATAACCCTCATGACATGCTAAATCAGTGCTGGTGAGAGGAAAATGGGAACCTTACTACTCTTTCTTTCTTTCTTCCTTCCTTCTTTCTTTCTGTCTTTCTTTCTTCCTTCTTTCTGTCTTCCTTCCTTCTTTCTTTCTGTCTTTCTTCCTTCTTTCTTTCTGTCTTTCTTCCTTCTTTCTTTCTGTCTTTCTTCCTTCTTTCTTTCTGTCTTTCTTCCT
>VZSC01017936.1:420229-432031 GCA_013398225.1 Steatornis caripensis | reverse complement strand
TTAAATGTTTAATTCTCAAGAACAATAGTTGTGGAAGCACTTTTGAGAGAATATGTGAGACATAGCCCTAACCCCAAGTAAAAGGCTATACGAGACATAGTCTGTCACACTAAAATAGTTGGTGTTCACATCTTATAAAACATTCTTCTATGAAAGTTTTCTTTCACCATTTCTTTTGAATTTTAGTTCCTACTTCCTTTTGCTTAGAATTCTGATTACACAGTAAATGTCGCGGTTGATTTATAAGCCCTTTCCTCTTCCTAAATCAAGTATTATTATTTTGAAAACACTGTCTTTTCTTGAAAGGAGATTAACAGCCAGTGATGTCCCAAAAGATTTGGAGCCCCAGAGAAGTCTCTGCACTAACTAAACTGATGGTCATCAATATTTAACGTATGATGCTGCCGTGTTCCCTTGTACTGATTAACAATCACTACTTAGTGAAAGGGGATTTAGAAATGAATTTGCTGTGATGGATAAGAAATTACAATTCAGTAAACACTCTAGAACTCCTTTAAAAATGTAATTATATTAAACGTAGAGAGTACAGTTCATCATACATTATACATAGAAATGTGACAAAATCATCAAGCCCAATTTTACAACTGTCTTATAAAGCCAAGTGTTTGATTTTCAGGAATTCTCATTACTGCAGTGTGACAAAATAGTTCAAATCAATCTCATCAAATAAATGTAGAAAACGGCTGTTTGTACAAGGTATTTCCTCCTTATTTAGCATAACTTCGAATACTATTTATTAGTCAATTCCACATTTCATGTGGCTATTTGAAAACCAGGAAACAAACTGTAATTGACAATATAACGGGAAAAAAGAAATGGGCAAAAATTCTATTTCTGAGAGAAACAGGAGCCCTGGAGTGATGTAGATTCATTCCAGTGGAGGAGTGAAAGGGAGTGATCAGACTGAATTTATTGGCTAGCACTAAACATGTGAGATCAATGTCTTGTGAGTGTGCATATGATCGAATTGCAGGGACAATAGGGTAGGAAGAAGTGTTGAGGACATCTGCTGACTTAAGAAAGTGGCTGGAAGGGTAAAAGGAAGCAATGTATAATGGAGAGCTATGATTAACAAAACACATGAGGAAATCAAATGAATACGAAGGAGGAGAGAAGCTAATGGAGAAAGAGAGAGACGGAGAAAGCCAAGGCAGGGCTTTGTATCTGTCAAAATACAGAGCTCTTTTCAACATTACCTGTATTTTGGGCACGGGGAGGAACTTTGGTCGGAAATGGGAAAACATTTGGGTTTGGTAAAACTGAGAAAAACTTGGATGCTTCCGCGAATTTCATTTTATATAACATTTTGCTCCATCACACTTAGTGTCTTCAGAGCTGAATGTCTCCTCTACCTGCATGTAAAGTTGTGATAGGTTTGGTTTTTTCTGTTTGCAGGGAGAAAGAGAAAATTGGCCTCAAATCCAATAGCTTGTTCTAACCACATAATCTTTCACACAACTGTTTTAGGGGCTTTTTTTTTGTTCATTGGTTGGTTTTTGGGTTTCTTTGGGTCCCCTCCCCCCTGTAAGGTCTTCTTCCCCAAGTACCTTTCATAGCAGCTTAGTCGAAGGAAAAAGAGAGGCTAAATCCCTTTCTTTCTCAAGCTGTTTCTAAATGAAAACACTAAGTCCTCCTTTTCTCCTTGTTTGCCTCCACGTCACTGTCGCATATAATTTTTTCTTCCATAATTAACGCACTACTGTACAAAAGAGCTGTTAAGACACCACAGCACAAGCGGAAACAAGAGCCCCTGAGGACTATGGGGCAGTCTCTGGCACTCAGTGAATATTCACAATGCATTGCAATACTCAGCACAGGTGTTTCTGAAATTGTGAAACTGTAAAAATTATTCTGTATGTTATTGCTGTCAGGCTCTCCCATCTATCTGATTAGCTGGTTTGGATCAGTTCACTGGCTATATATGATGGGCTGGTAACATATATTCACCGGTAATATGATGGACTACTGCTNAATTGTGAAACTGTAAAAATTATTCTGTATGTTATTGCTGTCAGGCTCTCCCATCTATCTGATTAGCTGGTTTGGATCAGTTCACTGGCTATATATGATGGGCTGGTAACATATATTCACTGGTAATATGATGGACTACTGCTAATGGGTCTTGAACACTTTTTTTTTCTTAAGGTATATAGCTGGTTTTGGTTACATTTCCAATGTGCTTATTCCATTGCTATGAGAAAGTGTTTACAGAGCAAATTTTTTGGCAAAGGAAGGATAGGAGAGGGAAAATCTTGGCCTTTTGCTTTTCTGAGCAAAAATTTCTACTGAATATCTCTGCTGTTTTGAAAGTCCAAATTAGCATTGCAAATTTCAGTGTATAATTTCCAAAATTTTCAAGTGAGAAAGTATGTTAGCACAAGTTCATAGTTTTCAATATATCTGTGCCATGTCTGGTATCTAAAAGCATGTCTGTGCTTTTAAAGAAACAAATTATACATAATCTAATCCTACATACCACTATTTGTCTTGATATCCTACTATTTCATTTGAATCTAAGAAAACTTTGTAAAGATTATCCCTGTAAAAGCATGGTTCTAGTCTCTCATTTTGCTTCTTGAATACTTCTATTAAAATTTGCATCTTTAGATTTCCAGAAAATACTTGTTCTTCTGTCAGTCGTATTTCCAGCAGCAGCTGGGGAAATTTATTGTTTTATTGTTGAGTATATCTTCATCTCAGGTAGTACTGTTTTCTTTGTAAATACAAACATCTTCTTAAATAGCAGAGGTATAAATGTTGAGAAAATGTTGAATATAAGATATAATTATTTCAGGCTGCACCTGCATAGAACTCACGTTGAACCTAGTGCTCTTGTATCAACGTGTTTATTAAACCTGACTTAGCTCCTTCTAAGGAATTGAAGTGGATCAGTACTGTATGGAAGACTGCATTATTCGTTTGGAGAGTGAGGTTAAGAGTTTTGGTCTATGAACCTAGACAGAAAATGAAGCACACTTGCAATGTTCTGCAGTTTGTCCATGTATTTGCATTGCTCGTGTCTTCAAACGTGTATGTGCAGTTGTCTGATTAACACTTTGATAAGCTGTGCATTAGTTTATACCGATGGTGCAGTGGAGGTTAGACAATTTCAGGTTTGCTGAACTGGGCTATAGTTCAGTCAGATCCTGCAGCTGATAATTAGCAAAAAACAAGAAACAGCTGATCCTTAGTAAGAAACAGGACCAAACTTCTGTATGGTCTGTGCACACCCAGAAGCCTTGAGTAAAAATTCCCATTTGTTTATAGCAACAAAATCCTATAGCCCCCAAGTTGTTAGACATTTTATTAGAAACCTGCATTTGAAAGAGGCCAAGAGATTTTCCTTCTGTAATATATAGACACATACACAATTCTGCATGCAAATATGCTGCAGCGTTGCTAGAAAAATCCTTTACTCAGAGACTGTATCATCAAAAATGTTTGTGGAGAGAGAATGAATGAAGACTCAGCATATACAAAAGATAGGACATCTTTATGCACATACTTTTACTGTGACTGTTGAAATTTTATTCTGTACTCATGAAGCAGAAATTTCTATGAATTTTTGGGTGTTCTGTGATCAACAACTTGCATATGAGCAGCTGCCTTTTTTTTTTCTTTTAAAAAAGGCAGTTGGTAACCTAAGTTATTACAAATGTAAACTGAGTCATGGGGTAATCTATTAATCACACTGATGCTGTTTTGAGGCACGATAGAGAGAAGCTCTGGATATAATAGCTTAACACCAATATTGCTGAAGAGTCCAGTCCTGAGTCCTCGTTCAAGACAATAAGATTAAAGAGAATCATACCTCACTAGAAATTTCAAGGCTCAACCAAAAGTAGTTAAACATGTATCACAAACTCTGTCCTTGAGACACCATGAAATTCTCCCTTCATCCACTCATACAATCAAATTGAGTTTATGAAAAGCAAACTAGCATCTGATAATGGCCATAGGATTCTTTATTTAGCACACCAAACTAAGCTTTTCACACACGTTTGTCTGTCTACTATTGACTTTCAGCTTAGCAAGGAGACATGACAAGAATGCTTCTATCTTTCTTATTTAGCTTTTGAACCTTGGAAAAGGCAATCACTTTACATTCTGCACTTAGCTGAAGTACTTTCTTCAAAACATGTTTTCAAGGTGTGCTTACAACAACCTTGTCATTCTCACCTTTGCAAGATGCGCCTCCCAGGTTCCAGAAGACAATTAAATTTCTCAGCAGTTTTTCAAGCAATGATTTACATTAATGAAAACTGAATGGTGGCCCAGTCACACCTACCTCAATGTTTACTGCAGCCATACAAATGCCATTTATTTAGTGCTTGAAGTAACCAAGCAACTTAGTTTTTAGAACATAGCAATGATATCCAATTTCAGAAAAACTGAGCTGCTTTCTTTTCAACACACTAATTCTCTAAGGAACAAAAAGCAAACATGAAAATAGCACTCTATACACATACACACACACTTGCATGCAGAGAGTGAATCAGAACTGTAAATGCAAATGCCCCACACACTGTATTCTAAAAGTGTAGATAAGAATTAGAAAAAGAGACCATATAAAAAAAAAAAAAACCACAAACGAAAACCCAACAAAACCAAACAAAGACAAAATTCCAGAACTGAAACCCATTGTAATAAAGAAAACGTCTGCAAGAAAGGATTTCAGCCTCCTGAACCTAGAAGCAGATATTTAACTTAAAAAAAAAAAAAAAGTTGGCTTCATGCTGAAAAACGTGGTCTTCCCAGTTCACCCATGAGAAGCGCCGGTACAATAAACACCTCACAGACTCTAGTCTTGTTTGCGGGTGGCAACAGGAGAGCGGTAATGTAGAGCCACGCATTCCAGTGTTGTTATACGAGTCTTCATGTAAACAAATCTAATACTTTAAAAAATACTATTAGCAGTAATTTCAACAATTATCTAAGGAAACGTGAAGAAAAAAGTGTTTGAGTAGCAAAGGGGCAGAGATTCAACTAGCCTCAAAATGCTCTCGAGGAAATGAGATGAAATATCTTGGACAACAGAAAGACCACCGATTTGTCCCTCTTTGCTTGAGGGTGTACTTTAGTTTTTGAGGTTTAATTGCAAGCAGATTGGAAGCTCTCCTGAATGTGCAGCGTGCTCCTGAAAAAGTACAGAATAGATACGAGGAAATGTCAGCTGGGAAAGAAGAGGAGTGTGGTAGTGGGAGCAATTCTTTGATCTCTGGTATTAACTAGCACTCACTCAGGACAAAATGAAAGAGTAAAGCTCAGGCAGAAACCATGGGTTCATGATGTAAGGTTGTAGTTTTCTGAAAGTAAAGACTAGCTAAGAATTTATGCAAAATTATCCTTATATATCACAAACTGGTAACTCTTTCTAATGTATTTTTCTCTTTGCTCGCTTTTATTCTAGGAGAGATAATGTTGCATGTTCACATTAGTTCACCAAACACCTTCTCAGTTTGTTAAATTAGATTTTGTCTACCCCTCATTTTCTGTCTTACTGAAGTAGTATGTACCTTTATTTTGCTATGTAGAAAAGAATAAGACCTCCTATAGAGCTCTAGAATAGAACTAGCTTTCTGGAAAGAAATTCAGTTAACACGTCTCTGAGTTACTTTTACTTTATCTTTGGCCCAGAGTACCTGTGGAGGAAAGCCCTTCAAGTACTTTCTTCTTATATGATACTGCTTGAAATTTGGTAGCCTTCTTTTTAGAAAGCGATGTTGTAAGTGCTAGATCCAGAGCCCTCCAACATAACCCACTCAATTTCCATACAAAAAACATAAAAAAGTGTATTTGACTATAACTGCAAAATTTGGTAAAATGATGAAGTAACTACTCTCCTCTTTACTGCTTCCGTGTGGTAAAAAAGATGGATTCCAAGATATTGTTAAACCTTGCCTAGACTGTATTCATCCAATGAACCAAACCTGACAGAGAGCTGAAGGTCAATATCTTCGGTATTTTTGTTCCATGACTTTTTTCCTCCTGTCCTCAAAGAAAATTGCTTCCATTTGAAGAGGTGTCTAGCCCGGTAGCAGCTCTGTGTCCCCCAATCATTACCTGCTAAACTCGTCTGTTAGGCATGAATCCTGACACCTTTGAATCATCTAATTTTAGAGCACTTCTTTAATAACCATCACTCTTTTCCAAGGAGTACTTTTATGACATTAGAAATATCTTAATCCTCCTTCAATAACAGAATGGAAGATAAAAATTGCCACAGTTATGATTATTGGAAGCAATAGCATTATATTGAAAGGATAAAATGGACTTATTCTGTCTAACCTGAAAACCACTTACAGGATATATTTTCTGACACACAGTCTTTGTGACTGCTTGAGTAGCTGTCTCAAATGCAGAGTCTAACTTAAGATTAGGTCCCTTATTGCCTCATTTGCTTTATTTTTACTTCCTATATATTTCAAATGATTGATATTTATAAAGGACTGTTGAAAGTGGAAAAATTACTGGAATTATACAATTAACGTTGTATATGAATATGGTGAGATTTATACAGAATACAGTTTATTTTTAACATTCAAGTGTTACAAAAGCTTGTGTTTGAATAGCTCCGCAAATCCAGTTTTTTCCACAGCAGATCTCCAACACTCTCCAGGAGGTGTATTGTCTCACCTAATACAAACCATCTAAACTGTAGTTTGTGACAGTTGTCCAAGCTGTCTTAGTTGTCAAAGTTGTCTCAATAACTAATGGAGACTTACGAAGCACAACTAGAAGATAAGTCATCCCAAAGGATCCTAAATTAAAAATCTAATGTAGGGAGAAAACGTAGCTTCTAGAGTTGTTTCTGTCTCTTCAGTAACTACGGGCAAGACCTACAAACACCTAAAAATAGACATCTAATGGTTAGTTGACTAAAACTGGGTGAGATGAATGTCCTAAAGAACTAGCAAACCCAATAATCAGCACCTCAAAGTGATAGACAATTGTGCCCATCCAGCTCTCGGTTGCCTTGTCAGGCAAATTTGATTAATTATAATTAATTCAATAAAAAGCTGAGTTCTGCAGCTCATTAATAATTTCAGAACCTGTGGGATAACCTGCTTACTGCGCTTAGTACTGCCTGTCCCCACGCTATATATTTAAAACCACTCTTATCAAAGGTTTATCATTGAAGAGCATAAACAGTTTTCCTTCCGGAAGGTGGTATGGTGTGAGATTCTAATTATTCCTTTTAAATGTGCTTCTGGGGTAGCTGGTTTCTAACTCTATGTAACTCCTTAAGGCTAAAATATTTTGCAATAGTTGTGGGTTATGTTTTAAATGAACACCCTTTACATCTTAAATGGTGTGAAGCAGCACTCATGGAGGAAGATCTTCATGTATTATTCACTTTTTTTGCATTGTATCAAAGTGTTTTAAATCAGATGCTAAATTTTACATGAGTATTGATCATAACTTGATATCGTACATTATAAATAACCTTTTAGTTTGGTCAAACTCTGTACAGAACTATGGAGAGGGGCAAGAAATGGACATTTCATTAGGTTAAGCAATTTTTCATTATTGTTTGAAATGGATATAGGATGTGCTCAGTTGCCTACAGTCTCTAGATGTTGGAAAAGGATATCAGATCATCACTCTCCAGGCCTGTTCTCAAAATGAAAAGGTTAGCTACCATTCTATAAAGACATTATTTTACTTTTGGAGAAGTGAAAGGAAAAGCAAGCACTCCATTGAATGTTAAAGGTGTTAAATTATTGATGATTATTTGTCTAATTTGTTTTGCTTTACAAACTGTGTGTTCATATGCCTTTGGTAACTAATACATGTTCAAATACATTAGAGTCATGAGTTTATCTTTGTTCTTTCAAAAAATATGACTGAAAATATGCCTAACAAAAATATACAAACAGCCATTACTATTTTGGGAAAATCCATAGCTCTTCCTTGATTGTAAGTGAAACAGCTCATTTATAATCAGTGACTGGATTTGATAGATATAAATAGTTTTGCAGAATACATCTAGCAAACCCATTTTGCAGAAAACTGAAGTCCTATCGTAGTAGAGAGTAATTTTTGAAATAGTGAAGAAAAAAGGCAGTGAATCAAAAAGGCTAAGTCAAAAAAGACTAAAATATGCCTTGGCTTCCAATGAACTTTGGAGAAAATTATAATCCTAAATCTCATCTAATTTTAGAAATGAAGATATTTTGTATCAGGGGTGTTATACGGCTCATAGTCTTATGTTTTCTCTATTTAAATTTGAACATCAGATGAAACAAACCTAAGTATGGTTTATAAAATATAAAGTAATTCAAACACTAAGAACTGTAAAGAAAAAGGTTATATTTTCAAGAATAAAGTCTTAGGAGAAAGTAAAATCAATTCAGAAATTAAAAAAAGAAAACCAACCCAGACCTACACAGGAATCAGCACATTTGCAACAGTACTTTTCCTCCACAGGCTTTTCAATTTCCTGTGTTCAGTATGTGACCTTATAAAAATGATAACAGGATTCAGCTTCTGAAAAAGATGCATGTTATCTATTGTTTTCTTAAAGCAAACACCAGAATTGAGCGATGTGTTAAAGAAGTCATAGAGTGTGGTTTTGGTCGGTTGGTAACCTGAGGCAACAGGAAAATATTCTGTTCTTGCTGAATTGTTTATGAACAATGGTCTTCTTTGGCTTTTGAAAAGCATTTAAACTCAATTTACCTAATAATTTCTCTTAGCTACCAGACTGTGGACTAATTTTTAGTAAACTAATGATTCCTTATACAACTCTGCTACGAATTTTCAAGGGCAAGAATTAAAAGTCTACCACAGTTAATGGAATTATGTATTTCAGTAGTCTCATGGGTTGCTCATTAGGGTGTGTTTCTAATTTCTACCTGCACACCAAATTTATCCCCTTAGCCTTCTCCTGAAATGTATGCAGGATACTATGAATTTGTGCTTGAGTTTTTTCAATATTTTCAAAGTTACGTGTGGAACAGAGCATCTTAGACTATGTCTTAGCACAGTCTATTCCCTTTCTGCTTCACTCTTCAGTCTGAGATAAGAACACTCACCAGCTACTTTTATCATCTCTGCAAATGCTATACACAATATTTATGGCAACAGTATTTTGCTTGCTTTTCTTTGGATGCGAAAGCATTTTTCAACTTGGGAGGAAAGTGTGTGTGAAAACAGGTATAAAGAACAAACCTTTCACGCTTTCATTTTTCATTGAAAGGTGCAAATTTGGCTTCTCCCAGGCAGAGGTGAGAACTGAGATTCAGTTCAAACTCCAGCCCAACTGGAAGACAATCACTGTTTTCAGAAAAATTGGACCCAAAAAACGAAGCAGTAGTGCACACACTGCCATTTGGCCCTTCACTGGGTTAGGGACAACAATGCTAAGCTGATTGTATCTTGAAAGGATTTGGCATAAACTGAGAAGCGAAGTGCTTACCAGACTGAGATATTTTTAGGCATCTGCGGGAGCAGAACTGTAGTTTCCCAGGAAAATGACTTATAAACTTGAGATGTCTAGAGAGCTAATGTGCTGCTGAGCATGGTTTTAAGGATTACAGTTAAAATGCCTAAAAGCAAAGTAAGTCACACTTTAAATGCTTTAAGCTCCTTTATGGCTTTTTTTTCCCCATGTAGGGAGTTTGGGGAGGAGCAAGGAATTCAGCTTGGTTCTTTTACACCTACGTTATCTACTCAGTCAAGCCCACAACACAGAATAAGCCTACCATATTTTGGTCAAATAATTATGTGTAAAGATGAATTGTTTTAAAATTGTCAGGATTTCTGTGACTATTTCACAAGCAGAAAAAAATACTCTTAACAAACTATCAGTCTGTTTAAACTTTGTTAATACCCCTGGCACATGTAGATAAGTATTTCAAATGTAGTTCTGCTGCCTTTATTACATACTGTGGATTTTTCAATATTATGGTTACGTGTATTGTGTAAGGGTAGCAAGCCAGAGTGAATCCGGCTTGCTGCAGTGGGTAGTATTTAAAGGTATGCCATCATACAGATTTATTCCAGCTGCTTCACCTTCCGCTGTTTTCCTCAATTCAAGAAAATTTCACACAACTTGCCCTTACATATGTTGCATCAGAGAAAAATAATCCTTCTGCTATACAATCCGTTGGATTTTGTTAGTGGCTTACATTTGGTCTGTCCCCTTAACCTTTAGTTAGATTCAGCCATGTCCAGCAGATATCAAGTTCTGAATAATTTGGGACAGTTACTCAGGATTACTACCTAACAGAAATTGCTTGTTTTTAAAGAATGCATTTTTTTGTATGTGTTTTCCCTGGAATTTTTAGCAACTATGGAAAAGAAATCAGGCTAAAATTCTGCTACTACTTACCTTTACCTGTCTCCAAATAAAATGGGAAACAATTTTAAATCCTCCCAGAGATTAGATGGCATTAAACAGAAGACAAGTAGTACAAAGGTGAGAAGAGGTGATCCCCTTTTCCCAGTTGTCAACCTCAATTGGTTGGCACAATGATGCTAGGTTTTAGAGATGTTTGACTATCAAATCCACTGAAATATTATACGTAATTTTAGCAACAATCCATTCTCCTAATTAAAAAGTTATTTACAAGTTTCATTAGATTTTTACTAATAAGAAACACAAACAAGTTGTCATTCGGATATGTACCAAATATAACTAGACAACAATGTACTGGCATAGAAATACAGCTTTGATATTTGAGTTATTTTTCTGACAAGACCGGGGAAGATAGAGTTTCTAAAATAATTGAAAGATAGAAGAAAGAAGGAAAAATAGCAAGGAAAGAAAGAGACTGTCAGGGTAAACATATACATCTTTAGATTAAGCTTTGCTCTACTGAACCTTGTCTGTCTACAGGCTTGTGTGTTCCTGTTTTGATTTCTGTTGTACTTCTGGGGTTTAGTTTGGTTTTGTTCTAATATGAAATCTGGTATGTTATAAACTCCTTTTCAAGATGCTTGAAAAGTTATTTTAGTGTGATTGAGGGCACATTTTTAGACTTATATTTTAGTTGAATCCATTTTCCCAAAAGATAAAGCTGGGACATTTAAAATTATGTGGTACTGTACACAAGAATTCAATCTGTTTTTAAAATCATTGCATTAGCCTTTGAGAACTCTAAAACAGCACAACAATAATACTAGTAAAATACAATCCTTTTTTTCAGAGCTTTGTACATTTTAGGCAGGCTAAATGCAGTAATTAATATTTGGTCATGTTTTGCATTGGTTGACCAAACTTATTTGAGGGCCTCTGTGATGCTAATGGCTGCTACAAGTTCTGATGCAGAACATCAAGCAGTCCATCAGCTGGAATGACAGCTCGGGACCTTCTGTCAGGGAAAGAAATGTAATAGAAAGACAAAATTAATTGGGGAGACTGTCATCCTTCTAGCTTATACAAGGCTCAGCAAAAAAAAAAAAAAAAAAGTTGTTGTCAGTAGGGTTAAGTGAATTGTATTCCCAGCTTCCCTTTCCCCATACTGTAGTTTGCACAGCTCTGTCTTTAGTATCCTGGAGTCCTGATTACTGTTGGAATTTTAAACAACAATATTTCCTTTTGAAATGAATGCATACAACAAGCTTTCTCTTAACTTACATGAAGATCAAACATTTCAGTGCCCAGGTGGTGTTTTCATCTATTATTTAATATTTCTAATTTTTTACCTGTATGTTTGTATGTACAGCAATAGGCATATACTATATATATACTTGTTTAGTTAGGCTTTCTATTAGTTAATGAGCTTTGTTAAAAGAACCCTGTGGATATGCTGACCTTCCTTATGATCAGTCTTT